>OX377618.1:180142908-180345654 GCA_947397865.1 Polietes domitor
TGAACCGATCTTACCGAATTTCTGCGTAGGTGTTTCTAGTTGGATTGTAAGATGTTGTGTCAAATTGACAAATTAACAAAAATTGGCACAAGTAAGTTTTGTGGATCAAGGACGAACGCTATTTAATTTGGAGCAAATCGGTTCAGATTTAGATATAGCCCCCATACAAATGTCGCTCCCGATTTGACATTGTCCGCTCTAGAAACCACATATTGTACCCAATTTTCTTTAAATTTGGCTCAACATCTTATAATCCAACTAGAGACGCCTATGCAAAAATTGGATAAGATCGGTTCAGATTTAAATATAGCCCCCATACAAATGTCGCTCCCGATTTGACTTTTTCCGCTCTAGAAAAATCATATTTCACTCGATTTGCTTCAAATTTGGCACAGTACCCAATAATTAAAGTGGAAATAGCTATGGTGAAAATCGGCCAGATCGGTTCAGATTTCGATATAGCCCCCATACAAATGTCGCTCCCGAGTTGAGTTTTTCCGCTCTAGAAACCACATATTTCACTCGATTTGCATCAAATTTGGCACAGTATCCTATAATTGAAGTGGAAACAGCTATGGTGAAAATCGGTCAGATCTTTTCAGATTTAGATATAGTCCCTATACAAATGTCGCTCCCGATTTGACTTTTCCGCTCTATAAAGCACATACAGTACCCGATTTCCTTCAAATTTGGTTTAACACCTTAAAATCTAACTAGAAATACATGTGGCGAAAGCGGGTTAGATCGGTTCAGATTTACATACAAATGTCGCTCCCGATTTGACTTTTTCCGCTCTAGAAACCACATATTTCACTCGATTTTCTTTAAATTTGGCACAACATGGGTCGGATCTGATTTAGATATAAATTTTGTATATATATACAAATCTAGCTCCCAAATGTTTAACCGATTTTGGCCAAACTTTAGATATTATATTTCATCTATAAACATACATTGTGAATGCGGGTCACATCGTTCCATGTTTCAATACACCCCCATGCAGATGTCCTTTCCGATTTAAAATTTTTTGTCAAACACATACACTTACAGGATACAAAAATCCTTCCCGATTTCACTTTTTTACAGTATTGAATTATAATAGGATAGCAAGTGGAGTGTATCATATAGTCGGCTCCGTCCGACTTTAGACTTTTCTTACTTGCTGCAGCATAATTTTGTTGTGATATTTCGATTTTTGTAGATTTTTCGCAATGTTTATATGAAACTGTTTTTCTCACAAATATTTATTTTTATTTTTTACGTATAATGAAGTGCAAAACATGATTTCTTATTAAATATCTATTACATACTATTCTGTCTTTTTTAAAGTGTTATCACTTATATATAAAAAGTGAATTTTTATGCTTCAGAATTATAATAAGATTCGTCTTCCCTAGTGAAAACTCATACTATGCAAGGCATTTATATACTGAAGTTATAATCAAATCTAATCCGATCTGTACAATTTTCACAGCAATTTGAATCCAAGTACACAGAAACATAAATTAATTTCAACGGTAAGATTTTCTTATTTTTATTTTTTATATCTTAGTAGACTTTGTGTGCAATATGTTTATTTAGGCTATTATAAACTTTAAATGCAAATTTTGTTATAAAACGGCCTGAGACGAGGGCCAACATTAGCCTTTCTTTATTTGCTAAAAAAACTAGTTTATAAACCACCCTTTATATTTACGAACAGTTTGAAATGACGATTGAGATCCTTCACTGTTCCTGAAATGTATTTCACTTTTTTTATTATCAAACACAGCAGCTGTTGTCAAGTGCTTCCTCTTTCACTCACATTCAGGATGCGAGTATCCGATGCTCTATGCTGGCCAACCTAAAGTTCACTTCATGTTATTTTCTTTTTTAAATTTATGATCTTTCATAGAATTTGAAATTATGGTTCTATGGCAAAGATTTAACCCACACTCGTGTAACCCTTTTGCGTTGCCAGGTGTAGCCTGTTAACATTGACCATTGCCAGAAGAATGAACGAATCATAGGAGTAGACATTGAAAAAGAGCAATAAAAAAGGAAACTTTAATATAAGTCACATTGAAATTAAAATCATAATTCAATCTAAGAAATAATACGTTCAATGGTTCAGTGTGTTCGAACAAGGTAGCTTTGGAAATGTGTGAATACAAAAAACCGAGGCTGCGGCGAAGCAGGGGCAAGGTGGCCTTTTAGTATACATTTATTTGAAGGCAGTGTACAGTCGATTCGCATCCGGAAGCAGGGGTAAGATGGCCTTTTAGTATACATTTATTCAAAGGCAGCGTATAGTCAATACGCATCCAATGATGCCTACGTGAAATGTAATGAGATGAGAGACTAATATCACCAAGATTGTTTGTCAAAAATAGGATTATAGAGCCATATGAAGTCAAATCGGGCGGGTTATAACAATGACTTCGGAAGACATTTTTTACTGAAGGTGTTCCTTCTGATTTCCATGGTCCGTGCAAAATTTGACTAAAATCTGATGTAAGATGTGGGTTCTACATCAACATTTATAATACAAACCCGAATACGCAGTGTAAAATTTTTTGAGTTGTATTTATGAATAATAGCCGATATTTCATATTTGATTTTTGGCTTACTTTCATAATGAAAAATCACCCAAAAATTCAGAAAAAAGACTTATTATTTTTGGGTGATTTATCATATATTCCATTCTTATGGGGTTTTGGGCATTTTTTCTTGATTTTTTGGGCGATTTTTCATGAAGCCATTTGTTACTAAATCCAGAATGCAAATTTATTTACAAATGGCATGGTTACATTTATTGATTGGCTGCACACTACCGTTATCATGACGAACTGGCTTCCCAGCGACTTTTCAACAAAATACCCGGACTCTTTAAGTAAATGAGAACCACAACTCACTTTCCGAATATCAGTCAAAAATCCTCAGCAAGTAACAAAGTAAGTAACACACATTGTCATATTACAAGCATCTTGTCGATGCGGTTTTTTACTTGGCGTGGTGTATTCTGTATTCTCATTCATTTGTTGAAAAGTCTCTGCGAAACCACCTGAAAAAAGTCGTCACTGGACCGCAAATCATGATAGTGGTAGTGTGCAGCCAAGTAATAATTGTCGCCATGCCATTTGTAAATAAATTTGCATTTTATAAAATATATTTAGATGCAAAATTGCCTTAAGCCAGGACTATATCCCAGTTCATACCAAATAAAATAAAATAAATGCTATTAAAATAAATTGTATAACATTTAAAATATTAAATAAATTATTCATTCTGTTTGTTACTGAACAAAGTTGGTGGACTTTGTGCAATGAATTTATGATGATGAATTGAATGATGATAACTGCTGTGAAATGCACATAGTTGTCAAAGAATATATAACTACTTACAAATTTTGGGGAACTTGATCATTTATTGATTTTTTTAATATATAACACAGTACGACAAAATCAATTTTTTTTGAGTACACATGAGAAATGTTAACAGAATATGAAAATAGGATATTCTTTTTTTTCGAAAATCGTCGTAGAAAGTGGAGGGTATCATATTGTTTCCTTATTAATGTTGCATTTTTGTCCAAAATTATTCTGAACTAATACACCCTTGAAAGAACTGTAATTATAAATGTTATTTCTTATATCGGAATAACTCATTGGCCGTAATCTTGGACGTTTATGGTTATTATCCACTCCACCCATGAAAATATTTTGGAACCTGTTCCAAACATTATGTGTTCTAAAACAGGTTCCATGGTAACAACTACCCGTTCACTAATGGTTCCAAAGAACCGATAAAGTAAAACCTGTTATAGAACTGGTTCTTCGGAATACTTTACTGTTTACATATTGATTCCGTGGAATACAATCATATCATTAAATGTATATTTACAGAAATTTAGCATAATCTTTGTGAAACATCGATCTGTGCCCATTTGATCTTTTTAATTCATCTAAAGAAGACCACAATATTCCCCAAATATCTGACCTATCCGCACCTAAATGAAAGCTTGGATTATTTTATGACTACCTACAAAATATTTCGGCTGTAACTTTTAACTTCGCTTAGCGAAATAGATTTTACATAACCTCTAAAAATCATGTTTTCGTCACTAGCAGAAAACCATTTTCAAACAAGTAAGGAAAGGCTAAAGCAGGGCGGAGCCGACTCTATGATACACTCCACTTTCTATTCGAATACAATTCAATTCGGTGAGAAAGTGAAAACGGGAAGGTTTTTTGTATCCTGTAAATGTATGTGTTTGACTAAAAATGTTAAATCGGAAAGGACATTTGTATGAGGATATATTGAAACCTGGAACGAAATAGGTGAAATATAAAATGTATAGTCTGGCCAAAATCGGTTAAACTTTTGGGAGCAACATTTGTATTTGGGCTTTATTTAAATCTGAACCGATCTTACCCACTTTCATCATTGTTTTGTTTAGTTGCACTATAAAATATTGTGCCAATTTTAAAGAAAATCGGGTACAATATGTGGTTTCTAGAGCGGAAAATGCCATTTGTATGGGGGATATATCTAAATCTGAACCGATCTTACCCAATTCCTGCATAGGTGTTTCTAGTTAGATTATAAGATGTTGTGCCAAATTTAAAGAAAATCGCGTACAATATATGGTTTCTAGAGTGGAAAATGTCAAATCGGGAGCGACATATGCATGGGGGCTATATCTAAATCTGAACCGATCTTACCCAATTTCTGTATAGATGTTTCTAGTTAGATTATAAGATGTTGTGCCAAATTTAAAGAAAATCGACTACAATATGTGACTTTTAACGCGAAAAAAGTCAAATTGGGAGCGACATTTGTATTTGGGCTATATCTAAATCTGAACTGATCTTATCCAAATTCTGCATAGGTGTTTCTAGTTAGATTATAAGATGTTGTGCCAAATTTAAAGAAAATCGAGTACAATATGTGACTTTTAACGCGAAAAAAGTCAAATCGGGAGCGACATTTATATGGGGCTATATCATAATCTGAACCGATCTTATCTGCTTTCTGCACAGGTGTTTATAGTTGGATTATAAGATGTTGTGCCAAATTTAAAGAAAATCGAGTACAATACGTGGTTTCTAGAGCGGAAAATGTCAAATCGAGAGCGACATTTGTATGGGGGCTATATCTAAATCTGAACTTATCTTATCCAAATTCTGCATAGGTATTTCTAGTTGGATTATAAGATGTTGTGCAAAATTAAAAAAAAATCGAGTACAATATGTGGTTTCTAGAGCGGAAAATGTCAAATCGGGTGCGACATTTGTATGGGGACTATATCTAAATCTGAACCGATTTGCCTTAAATTAAATAGCGTTCGTCCTTGATGCACAAAACTTAGTTGTGCCAATTTTTGTTAAGATCGGACTATAATTGCGACCTGTAATTTGATTACAACAATAGATGGACAGACGGACATTGCTAAATCGACTCAGAAAGTGATTCTAAGCCGATCTGTATAATAACCGATGGGTCTAACTCGTTTCCTTTCGGGAGTTACTAACAAATGCACAAAGACATAATACTCTCGTGGAGTGTATAAGGGGTATTTCCACATTAACCGCTCACTCCCCTCGCTCCCACTCACAGTACAGGTCGCAATTATGGCCAAAACCAAATGAAACTTTGCACAACGAAGTTTTCCGGGATATTTAAAATTTAATTTGAAGAAAATCGGTTCAGATTTGGATATAGCGCCTATACGAATTTCACTCCCAATTTGACTCTTTTCACTCTAAAAACCACATATGTTAACAGAATTTCTTTAAAATTGGCAAAACAACTTATATTTCAACTTTAAACAGCTGTTGTGAAAATGAGTTAGAGCGGTTCAGATTTATATATAGCTCCCATACAAATTTCACTCCCGATCTGAATTTTTCCACTCTATATATATCACAAAATACTTTATATTACAACCAGAAAACTGACGGTGAATGTGGGGCAGATCGGATCAGATTAAATATAGCTCCCACATAAATTTAGCACAAATTTGACATTTTCCGCCCTAGAAACCATATATGTTAACATATCGTCTCCAAATTTGGTAAATTATCTTCTATTTCAACTAGAAACAACTATGGTGAAAATGGGTTAGATCTGTTCAGATATGTATATAGCTCCCATACAAATTGCGCTCTCGACATGACTTTTTTCGCCCTATAAACCACGTATTTTCACCGATTTTCTTTAAATTTGGCACAACGCCTTTTATTTTAACTAGAAACATCTGTTGATAAAGTTGGTCAGATCGGTTCAGATTTATATATAGCTCGCATACAAATTCCGCTCCAGAGTTGACTCTTTCTGCTCTAGAAACCACATATTTTAACAGATCTTCTTCAAATTTGGCAAAATATCTTATTTTAAAATATCTTTTTGAAAATGCTATAAAAAACTACTGAATATTTTCTCAAATTTCTTTTTTTATTTGAAAGTACAATCCTTCCGGTTAATAACGAAAAAAATTTTCATTCAAATGGCTGCTGAAGGCATCCCACAAATTATAGTCCAACGGTTGAATAGTTAAAAAAACGTTATATGGCGGACCCTATATTTCAACTAGATAGACCTATGGTGAAAATGGGTTAAATCGGTTCGGATTTATATATAACGCCATACAAAATTCGCTCCCTTGACTTTTCCGCCCACCAAGTATTTCCATCAAATTTTCCATAACACTATATATATACTTTAGGTAGAAGCACCTATATAGTCCACTTCGTTTCATATTTGGATATAGTCCCAAATTAAAAATATCGGTCAAAAATGACTCCTCTGACACTGTTTTTGCGATTTTGTTAGATACATTCGAAAAAAGGCCTCTCCTTGAACGGCCTTATTGCTCTGGCCGTCCTGTGTGCCCATATTTGTGTGAGTGCACATTTAGGTGAGTTTGTGTATCTTAAAATGTGCTTGCAACCCAAAGATTTGCGATTCAACAATAGGAGGGCAAAAATGCTTCTAAAAAACTTGGGGAGTAAATTTAATAGGTTTTCATGCGACCGACCCTTCCTGTAAATGTATATACATATGTATGTCTGTAAGTATGTAAGTATATATTTCAGTGCGTTGACTTGTATGCTAGGGCTAATCTAATGGTTTGTTTGAGATAAGCCCATACACTACTATAGATATTTATTGTTTTGTCGGTTGACACACACATGCCCATACATATAGACCTGTAACACATACACACACATATTTAGGTCTTTGGATATTTGTGCGTCCATGTGTACACATTTATAAAAATGTCATCATCTCTATCATTAGATGCTCTTAAACAATTCCATGCAGACATACAATCTATGAGACCTACTCTTCTCTGTGTGTTTGACTTTATGATTCTGATGATGATGATGATGACTCCTTTTGAGTAACGTTTTGCTTTTATGAATTCTTTGGGGAATTAAATATTTGCTCTGTTGCTTTATGGATGGAGCAGAGCATTCGATTTAATAGATTCCATCTCTGAGGATAAGATATTGATTAAATTGGAGACAACAACAGTCCATATATACATAAGGGGAGGCTAAAGAGCCAATTACATCGCCTAATGTAAACAGAAGATACTGAACTTTAAACATATTCCTGATTGAATATGAATTTTAAATAGTAAAAACAAGCTTTGTTTTCACAGATTCATGGGAAATGAAATATGCGGGCCCCATGGAAGAGGGCAACATTTTTGAACTAAAGTCGGCCGATGCTGATCATCTGTTACCCTATCATCATTGTCTATGTCAGAACAGGATATTGCCAATATATAAATATAAAAAACAATCTAATACATATATAGCATAGTTCAGTATTGTTCATCTTTATCGACGAAAAGTAAAGAAAAAATCAAAAATATTTGTTTTAGCTAACTAAATAATAAATAACACTGTCCAACAAATTCAGTCTTTTTGATTGGAACAGAATAGCTATAATTCTTAGTGAGAAAGAATTCTTATTGCCAGAACTATATTGTGGTATCTTATGACGATTATTTTTGTAGAAGATCTTAACCCTCTCTTTATGTTCTACACCAAAGTTGTAAATAAAGCTCTTCACGCTTAAATAGCGAAATTATACGCCAACTTTTACAACAAAATTACTAGGCTTAAATTTCGTGCATGTTTTTTTGAAGATCGATCGTTTTCGACAAAAATGTGGTTATTTCTGTAGAGAGCGGTGAACAAAAATGATTTGTATGAATTAAATTTTTACACTTTGACCCACTGTAAAAATAAACTCAGAGCAGCTGGACTATATGTTTATTTTGCAAAAATGATCTACTCAACATTGCCTTTCAGAACTATGCGGTCGTTATTCTGTTCCATTCAAAAAGTTACAATTTGTTGGGCATTGTAATTAGTTATTCTTTTTTGAAAAGGAGTTCTAAAATATAAAACAAGTAAGGCAAGGCTAAAGTCGGGCGGGGCCGACTCTATAATACCCTACACCACTACCTGCGTATATACCTCGCTTTGATTTATATACATTTATATTTAGTTATATTTAACGAATATGGTAAATAATAAAGTAATTGATCCAATTTGCCAGCAGATATTCCGATTAAAGTAAATATAACATGATCTGGAATAATTGTGAAAATACAGCGGTTATAGAATCAATCGGACGGACATTTGAAGGGGGCCAATAACAATACTTGCGGCCTGTGCCAAAACATGCGCCTATATACTTCTCTTCCAAGGTAGGTATTCCTAGTCGAAACATATAATGATCTGCAAAATTTGATGAAGATCCGATGTAAGATGTAGTTTCTAGAGCTGTAATAGAGCAGAATGGGGCACCATTTGGGTAATACCAAAGTATGGACATATGGACATTTCAAAAACAAGTAAGGAAAGGCTAAAGACGGACGGAGCCGACTATATAACACACCCCACTTTCTATCTCACTATAATTCAATTCGGTAAAAAAGTGAAATCGGGAAGGATTTTGGAATCCTGTAAATGTATGTGTTTGGCAAAAAATGTAAAATCGGAAAGGACATTTGTATGGGATGTATATAGATATAGCCCCCATACAAATGTCGCTCACGATTTGACTTTTTCCGCTCTAGAAACCACATATTGAACCCGATTTTCTTTAAAATGGAGACAGCATCTTATAATCCAACTAGAAACAGCTTTGCAGAAATTGGGTAAGATCGGTTCAGATTTAGATATAGCCCCCATACAAATGTCGCTCCCGATTTGACATTTTCCGCTCTAGAAACCACATCTTGTACCCGATTTTCTTTAAATTTGGCACAACATTTTATAATCGAACTAGAAACACCTATGCTGAAAGTGGGTATGATCGGTTCAGATTTAGATATAGCCCCCATACAAATGTTGCTCCCGATTTGACTTTTTCCGCTCTAGAAACCACATATTGAACCCGATTTTCTTTAAAATTGAGACAACATCTTATAATCCAACTAGTAAGACCTTTGCAGAAATTGGGTAAGATCGGTTCAGATTTAGATATAGCCCCCATACAAATGTCGCTCCCGATTTGACATTTTCCGCTCTAGAAACCACATCTTGTACCCGATTTTCTTTAAATTTGGCACAACATCTTATAATCCAACTAAAAATCCTATGGTGAAAGTGGGTAAGATCGGTTAAGATTTAGATATAGCCCTCATACAAATGTTGGTTCCGAATGTTTAACCGATTTTGGCCAAACTTTACATATTATATTTGACCTATTTCGTTCCAGATTTCAATATAACCCCATACAAATATCCTTTCCGATTTATTTTTTTTGTCAAACACATACATTTACAGGATGCAAAAATCCTTCCCGATTTCACTCTTTTACCGAATTGAATTGTAATGAGATAGAAAGACCGTCCGTCTTTAGCCTTTCCTTAGTTGTTTGGGAGATGTCCATATGTCCATACTTTGGTATAACACAAATGGGGCCCATTCTGATCTATTACAGGTCTAGAAACTACATATTACAACGGATCTTCATTAGATTTTACAGATCAATATATTTTTCAACTAGGCCCGTGTTTTGGACCAGGCCCAAAATGTTGTTATAGGACCACTTTTGAAATGTCGGTCCGATTCATCCTATTACTACTATATAATTTGTATTTGTATGTCGGATAATTATATCAATTACCATATTATTAACCACATTCGTTAAATATGACTAAAGATGAATTTATAGTAACTGTATAATTTATATGAACTACATACAATTTCTCCAATGAAATACCTGGGTTTAGTAATCAAAGCGAGGTACATACGCAGGGAGTGGTGTAGGGTATTATATAGTCGGCCCCGTCCGACTTTAACCTTTCTTTACTTGTCTTTTGTTATTGTTATCTATTTGCAATATATCAATATTTCTAATAATTTAAAAAAACCAATCTCGGCATTGACATTTTAAAGTGTCAAAATATCATTCGTATTTTAAGTTCAGGCTTTTAAAAAATATAGCAACACTTGAATCATTTTAAATTTATGTATGTAAGTGCGCATATTATTTTGTATATCTTTTTTGCATTTCATTAATATCCTATTAATTCACACGTAGGTTTAAAAAGAGATTTTTTCATTTGAAAAGCTTCTTAACAGAGCATGACTTGCTTACCTTTTAAACTGATAACGACAATGTAAAGACATGTAGTACCTAAATATATATACGTAGATGTAAGTGTTTACAGACCAAGATATATAGGGATGCCATATGAGAAACCCGAAAATAGTATTCCTACACTTGAGGTAATAGTGTTGTGGCCACAGTGGAATACCTTCCACTATGAAGTAGTAAATAAACATATTTACTTTGCCCCAAATTTGACAGAAGGTCCGAAGGCTTCGCTGTATTGCTTCTTTCCTAAACATGGTAGAGATGGTAGGTATTCATAAAAATATTTTAAATATAAACAAATACGGAAAGGCTAAAGTCAGATGATGTCCACTCGTTTACATATTTGGGCAGCATAATATCTTTCGCAGGCGCCTCAGGTGAGGACATCGAAAATGTCATCAAAAAAGCACACCAACCTTTTGGAATGCTACAAAAAGTCTGGAGATCGCCAAAAATTCACTTTTCGATGCGGATCGAATCGATGGATGCGAATCGTGGAATACATCAGCTAAATATCTACAAGCGTTACAGATATTCATAAACAGCTCACTGCGAAAGATTCTGAAAATATTGTGGCCAAATGTCATTTAAAACAGAGACACGACAAGAGAAACACCCATCCGAATAGAAATAGCCAAAAGGAAATGGAGTTGGATCGGTCATATTCTGAGAAGACCTAATGACATAACAAGATGACCATCGAATGGAACCCGCAAGGAAGCAGAAGGAAAGTGGAATCCGAAGCAAAGATAACAGGGATGAGCTGGACCGAAATAAAGTCCAAAGATCGCAATGGAAAAACTATGTTATGGCCCTTTGTTCCAACCGGGAACCATAGGAATGAACATATAATATTTCGGATTATATTATATGTGGGTTCAAGAGAGGTAAAAGTGTACATTGGTAGCCCATTGGTTTGGGCATGGTCAATATAGTCAACTTTCCTGCTAGTTGATATTTATCATGAACTTGACAATTTGACGAAGATCAGACATATTGTGTGGGTCTAATAATCTATAGGTATTTTTAGCTGAAATGTAATAAATTTCATCAAGATCCGTCGTAAAATGTTAATTCAAGAGCGGTAATAATGAAAATTTGGCGACACTTGTATGGGCGTTATACCAGAATGGAAGCACATAGTTCATAGTTCCTTGTTGAAATATCACATAATATGGAAAAATTGATGAAGATTATATTGTAGTATCTTTTTATACTTTTTTACCTTTTTTCTTTGCACAACATTTTCCGACAAATATATAAATTTTCATAATTTCGACATTACTTGCCAAATAATTAAAAACTTTAAATGCATTATTTCATTATAAAATACAATTTTGTAATTAAGCATTTGCTAAAGAATCATAAATGAGGATGACATAAATTAAAAACAAGTAAGGAAGGGCTAAAATCGGGCGAGCAGACTATATGCTACCCTCTGCTTTCTACCTTAATAAAATTTAAATCGGTGAACAAAGTGAAATAGAGACGGAGTTTCGTAAGTGTCCTAATCACGGAAATATTACATGTTCTTCAAATTAATCTGTAATGGTTTGGGGTGTCTAGGGTGAAAAATATAAATGGTGAAAGGATATCATTTTTTTGGACTTTTCTTTACAATTGTTCCGAGAAATTTCAAAAAAAAAAAAAACAAAATTCAATTCAGTACTTCCCCGACTTTTGACCAACTAAATTTCTGTTCTTGGTTTTGTAATCTCTATAAGTCTTCAAAGAGCGCACATCTTGCACAATTAACAGTCAAGTTTGACGAACATCGTTTAAATAATGTTTTCTTACTAAAAGCTAAATAGAGATGAAACGAAACGAAATTTGATTTAGCTTCTATATTTAATAGAATGCAAATTTATTTACAAATGGCATGGTGACATTTATTACTTGGCTGCAGACTACCACGATCATGATTTCGACCATGTCAAAAGTATTTTCAAGTGGCTTCGCAGCGACTTTTCAACATCAAACCCGGCCTCTATAAGGAGATGATTCTCACAAACGAACGAGAAGCACAACTCATTTGCCGAATTTGAGTTTAAAAAATCGCACCAAATAATAAAGTACACATGCCATCTTACAAGCATCTCATTGAGTTGCATATGTAAGTATGTGTATATGCAGGTATAGTTACCCAGCAATACTTCTGCCGTGCCAACGCTCATTTGTTTTAGTTTTTTTCCGTTTGCATTTTTTTGGTCTGTAATCAATATTTGATTTGAACTGGGATATTGTATTGTTGGCTCAAGACCATTTTGCTTCTATATCACTAGTCAACAGTCAAAATGTACTCGGGATGCGATAATTTTTTCTGTGTAGATAACCTTGACATGAGCTCGAAAAACGCAATAAAAAATTTTTTTTTCGTTTGGTTTTTGTTTTTTTTTTTTTTTTTAAATTTTAAAAATTTTTTTTTGGTTAATTTGTTTCGTCCGGCATAACTCGCGAACCACTAGCCCGATTTAATTGAATTAAATTTTAAAAAATTTAAAATTACAATTCCCTTAATCTGATCATATATTGTTTTCCTATACAAGCAACAGTTTCCAAGTTAAAAATGAATATATAAAGGAAAAAACTTATTTTTTGCCTAAAGATTTAAATTTTTTTTTTTTTTAAATCCATAAAAAATCCAAAATGAAAAAAATGTCAAATCTTATTACTTTTACGTAAAGTCACATAACCTATGAGCAAAATGAGACAAAGATCATGAAAATCGATGCACGCGTTTCGCTTTTATTCGCAATTGAGTAAAGGTATGAATTTCAAAAATTTGCTCGACATATGCACAACTTTGTCTATGGTAAGGTTTTTTCTTTTTTTTTGATTCTCAGAATTAACAAAACGGAATAAACAAAGGGTTATTTAATTTTTATGATTGCGTAAGCAAAGTAATAAACGCTAATAAATGTGCGTGAACAATTAAAAGGAAAAAAGGAAAGGGGACTTTTTTAATTATTTGGGTTTTCCGTTGGCTACCTGTATGATTTTTTTACAGAAATGCAACCCACATTTAAGGGTGGTCATTATTCGGAAAATTTAAGACTCACAGATGGTGAAACAGGTATGTAGCCACCGTAAAAAAATATACACCCATTTATAAGTACCTGTCAGTAAAATACTAAACAATACACAGTATAAATAGGTCTTCATTGATCGATTTTACTCATTCAACAAGTGTCGACGAACGCGATAGTTAAAATGAGCAAACGTTCGCGAGGATTTGAATGCAATACCAATCCACCACCACGGTGGACACCAAGTGCTCTATGTCCAAGGTGCTACGTACAGCTAGCTGACTCAAGGTAAGTGTAGATTACGAAATTCAAGAACATATATAACTTATTATTGAAATTCTTTCAGACGACAGCCGAGAATCATCATGCCAATGCTTTGGAGAGCTCCGCTTTGCCATGTGACAGATTGCTACTTCTGTCTTAGCAAAAAACAGGCGTGGGAAAAAATATACGATGGACTTACGCTGCTGTTTCAACAGTGAATTTTCCAGTGCCATTTTCCGAAGAACCAGTGGACCCGCAACCGTCCGTTTCAAGATGGGCATCTAATAATGAGGCGATACATCCAACATCAGATCCGGAGACAGTAGAAACCACATCAGAATGCGAGTCAACATATACATTGCATGGAGGTCAACGCTTATGTTCCCAAGCAGAACTGAACGATTGGGTTAGAGAATTGAAACTCTCCAAGGAAGATGCAGAGTTGCATGCATCGCGCATGCAACAGTTCGGTTTCTTGGCTCCTGGTGTGGTGACAACAATCTACAGGAAGCGTCATGAACCATACGCAAGGTACTACACAAAAAAAGACAACATCTGTTTTTGTAAGGACATTCCCGGATTATTTGGTGAACTCGGGTACTCTTACGATCCAGGAGAGTGGCGTCTTTTCATCGACAGCAACAAGCAGAGCCTTAAAGCAATTTTACTGCACAACGGCAACAAGAAACCTTCGATTCCAATTGCTCATGCCGTTGACACCAAGGAAACATACGAAGTCATGGACAATCTACTAAAGTGCCTTAACTATGAGAGGCACGATTGGAAAGTTTGTGCCGACCTTAAGGTTATCGGTATCCTTTGTGGATTACAAGGTGGATTCACAAAGTACTGTTGTTTTCTCTGCCTTTGGGACAGCAGCGATCGTCAACATCATTACACCAGGAGGAGTTGGACAGAAAGAGTTAACTTCATCCCCGGCAGCGACAACGTGAAATATACACCACTCATAAAAAAGGAAAATGTTTTTCTCCCACCTCTTCACATAAAGCTCGGACTCATAAAAAACTTCGTGAAAGCTATCAACAAAGATGGCGAAGCGTTCGCCTATTTAAAAACCATTTTTCCTCACCTTTCATCGGCAAAGATTAAGGAAGGCGTTTTCGACGGTCCGCAAATTAAAAAGTTGTTGCAAGACCAACAGTTTGAGCACATTTTATCACCAAATGAAGCTGCAGCTTGGAACTCATTTCGGCAAATTGTTTGCGGATTTCTTGGAAACAACAAAAGCTCAAATTACAGAGAGATCGTCGAACAACTACTCCAAAATTATAAAAAAATTAGAGCAAATATGTCGCTTAAGATACATTTTCTACACTCGCACTTGGACTTCTTTCCGGACAACCTGGGCGATGTGAGTGACGAGCATGGTGAGCGTTTTCATCAGCAAATGAAAGAAATTGAGCACCGATACCAAGGATTTTGGAACGAAGCTATGATGGGGGACTATATCTGGTTCCTGATAAGAGAAACAGACCCACAACAATATAAAAGAAAGACAAAAGCACATAATTATTTTTAATTTGAAGGTTTTTATTTTTGTGTTTAGATATTTTTTTTTAAACTTTTTTATAATTAATTAATGTTGATATCCTTAGGATAATTTCTTGTACATATATCGAATTGTTTTTTAATTTAAAGTCATATATTTTTGTCACCCAACAAATTTTAATTTTTTTTGTAATAAAAAAGAAAAAACCTTACCATAGACAAAGTTGTGCATATGTCGAGCAAATTTTTGAAATTCATACCTTTACTCAATTGCGAATAAAAGCGAAACGCGTGCATCGATTTTCATGATCTTTGTCTCATTTTGCTCATAGGTTATGTGACTTTACGTAAAAGTAATAAGATTTGAAATTTTTTTTCATTTTGGATTTTTTATGGATTTAAAAAAAAAAATTTAAATCTTTAGGCAAAAAATAAGTTTTTTCCTTTATATATTCATTTTTAACTTGGAAACTGTTGCTTGCATAGGAAAACAATATATGAACAGATTAAGGGAATTGTAATTTTAAATTTTTTAAAATGTAATTCAATTAAATCGGGCTAGTGGTTCGCGAGTTATGCCGGACGAAACAAATTAACCAAAAAAAAATTTTTAAAATTTAAAAACAAAAACCAAACGAAAAAAAAATTTTTATTGCGTTTTTCGAGCTCATGTCAAGGTTATCTACACAGAAAAAATTATCGCATCCGGAGTACATGAAATTTTTTTAATTTTGTTGAGTAGTGTATTTAATAGAATGCAAATTTATTTACAAATTAAAATCGGTTAAAAAGAAGTGGTTTCTAGAGCGGAGAGAGTCAGAATTAGTATGGGAACCATATAAATCGGAACCAATTATACCCACAGTTATTTCTAGTTGAAATATAAAGTGTTTTGTCAAATTTGAAATCATCACTTGCCCTATGTGGGCAAGCGAAGTGGGATAAATGGGATACAAATGGTACTAACAAAAACTTTGAAGTTGGAATTGTGAAATTTAGCAAGTACATTAGAGTGGCTTCTTTTGTGAGGAAGGAAAAAAAGTCGTTGCTGTTCCCGACTAAAATGAAAGATTGGTTTGTTTTATGTGTTCTCCCGAAGAATTTCGCTTTTATCATTGTCCGTTCGTGAGCTAGACGCGTTCAAAATAATCTCCATAAATCAGGTTTTTCTTGAAAAGAATTCACGATGAGAATGGTCTTGAGAAAAAAACCGTTAGAAATTAAGATATGACAAGAGCCATATTAAACCATAGTAAAAACTTGCACTGTGAGCCAGTATAAAGGACAGATTTATACTATTTTAGAGCAATTTTTGATGCATTTTTTTTTTAAATAACGCAATAACTTCCACATTCTTAGTTCGATTTATGTTTTTATGGGTTTTCCTATTAGTGTCCTATAGTTTCACTTCTATATAATTTCGTTCTTGGGAGGGAAATCATGTCGCACGGTTTTATTGTAACATCTTATGTGAAGTCTTCCTTCCAATTTAACCATTGAAATACCAAAATTTCAGATGTTTTTTTTATTGTAACACCTTATGTGAAGTTTTTCTCCCAATTTATCCACTGTAATACCAAAATTTTAGATGTTTTTTTTTTCAAAATTTAGCTTTTTGTAAGACTAGAATGTGTTTACGATGCAAATAACCCCATATTTCAGTTTTTACAGCACATTTAACCAACTGAAATCCAACAGTAAGAAAAAAATTGTCGGCCTTTAATGTGTTAGGATGTTCTAAAAATTGCAATTGGTGATCAATCCACTTCAACGATCCTTCAAAAACATAAATCGAACTAAAAATATGGAAGTTATTGCGGTTTTTATAAAAAATGCAAGAAAAATTGCACAAAAATGTTAAAATTCCACCCTCTATTCAGGATTAAAATGCAAGTTTTTGATATGGTTTGATAATGCTCCGAGCAGATTTTAATTTCTAGCAGTTTCTTTCTAAATACCATTCTTAACGTGAATTTTTATAGAGGTTATTTTGAACGCGTCCAGCTCGCGAACGGACAATGATAAAAGCGAACTATTTTGGGAGAACACATAAAACAAACCAATCATTCATTTTAGTCGGGAACATCCACAACTTTTATTTTGAAGCCACCCTAATGTACATCTCACTAATATTTCCGGATTCAATTGAATGTTTGGCTGTAGCTATTTTATAGTCAGGAGCTAAATCGTTCCTGCCTTTAAGAGGTCATGATTAGAGTGTAGTGAAACGGTATTGGATTTTTTTCCAGAATTTCAAAACGCAATAGATACCAATACGTATACATTCCTCCGATCACATACACGCTCAATATAAATGAATTTTTTGTAATGTTCTTTTAAGGATTGAGCGGGACAAAAAGGGATAAAAATAGTACCAACTTAAGTATTATAGCTAGGATCATGGAATTTGGCATGTAAATTCCTCTAATCACGTAAATTTTTCTGGATATTTCGAAATTTTTACTTTTAAAGAGTGAGTTGGACAAAAGAATAAAATTGATATTTAGAATAAAGTACATGCTTTTAGAGGAAAAGCGAGGGAACATGTTTTGAAAATCTGTACTTTGTAGAACAGAGGTGCAAAAAGTTATAAAAAGGCCGGCTGCATGTAGAAACATGAGAACGAGCCTTTATATCACTGCGGTTGTCATTTTTGTTCGAAACCTAAAACAGTGTATAACTGCTATCTAAATCAAATAACTGGCTTTGCGAAGTAGCGGGCACTGCTAGTATTCTCATATTTATGTTTGTTCTTTATAATAAAATTTAAAATTATAAATTTCATAAATACATATATATGTATGTATGAATGAAGAAATATAAATTTATGTTTGTTCATTATAATAAAATTTAAAATTATAAATTTCATAAATACATATATATGTATGTATGAATGAAGAAATATAAATTCGAAGAATTGTCAAAAATAGTTTAACATTGAAAACTCAAATTGATGTAGAACGTAAAGAGGTGTGCCCTTTTAGTGCATGGCGTATTCTATTTAATTTCTAGTCACATTGGTCCCAAAACTCGTATGAAAAAATTCGGAAGTATTTTCAATTTCTCTGTTGGAATTTTCGTTGTCACATAAAATCACGACACATAACATGTCAGCTGTTAACCATCTCGATTGGATTAGCAGATCAAGGCATCTATTTGCTAAATCTTAATCTTTTCGTCTGCACTTATAACATTCCTGTTAGTACATGGATGTCAGCCATCGAAGTTCCAGCTGGACCTATTGCAGTTTGTGGTCCCAGTGAATCATATTTATCGTCATTTGATACTATTGAATTATTAGAAGAAGATAATACAGCGATAGTTTTTGTCTGTAAACAATATTCATATCTGGATTTACGTACTACCTTGATCGACATATCCAATTATCATTTTCATTCATTTTTTATCTGTAATTAAAACAATTCATTTGAATTCGTTAAATAGTAAACTATTTTGCAGTTTTTGAAATTTCTCATTCGTTTTCAGAATTTTTCAAAACAATATGCTAGATTGAACATATGACAATTTTAGTTTGATAGTCGTACGAAATAACCTCAAACTCTGTTTTTCTAAGAGGTTATTACTGTTCACTTTCGTTTTGGTCTTTTTCACCCATTTGCATCCCTACCATAAGCACAAATACATGTACATACATATTTGGTATTCATAATCATCTATGATTTTAGATTTTAGAATGCGCTGAAAAAATTGTGTCATCATGACGTTAAGTAGGGGAGCATATCTTGCTTGCTTGCTATGAAAGTGTGTAAGTCTCAACTTATATGTGTAGACAAATAGCAGCATTTTGATTTCGAACACTAATGTTGTCATGTTTTCTTTTCTCGATTGGAGAATGCCAGCTAGTTTAACAGGCCTGCAGCATTTGCTGCATGATGTATATTTTCCTATGGTATGAGCTCTTTAGCAGTTTTCTGCATGATATCCTTAAAAGCCTATCTGCTAATGTTTGCTTATTCATTCGTTTCTGATTTGTTGCTATGTGAGCACAAATCAATACGAGTTCCCCTTCCAGCACGAACTAAGCAGAGTGTGCTGTGTCGTATAGCAAAGAGTCCTGTATCGCATGCTCATATGCAAAATATCGTTTTCATCCATGAAAATCCATATTTATCTAATGTGTACTATGCACTCCACTCCTTCCATTGGCATTGAAATTATGACTAGCATAAATGCCCGAAAAAAGTGATTCAACTTTTTTTCTATTCCAATGACTTCCCCCGATTGTAAAGTGTTCTTTAGAAATTTGAATAAAGGGGTATTAAAGCACTGCAAAATTTAGTATTAACATTTTGTCCACTCAGATGTTAGCAGGAACAGCAAATTACATAACGAAATGTAAAATACGGGGAAATTGTATCTTCATTTTTACGTTTGAATTATGTTGGCCTGTAGTCGATGTTTGATTTGAACTGTGATATTGGGTTTAGATTCAGTCACTTAAAAAACTTTTTTGCTTCAAATCCATAAAAAAATGGAAACCAAATTGGGAAAATTTCAGAAATGTTTTTATTTACATTTTGTTAAAAACGAGCCGACAAAAAATTATTTTCAAAAATTGTAATTCATCTCAAATTTTTGCCATTTTTTCACATAACCTTTTCTACGTGATAGTGGCATTTTCAACATTTATAGCCATTATAATTTCCTTTAAACATCGCATTAACGATATTTTTACTACGTGGTTTAATAATATATACAGAATATTCAATGCACTTTGAATTGGTAATTCACATATTATTTTGAAATAATTACATTATGTAGCAGAAAAATGTGTTCAAGCCGAACAATTTATTTCAACACAAAAAATCTTTTATGGATTTTTCGATTTTTTTACAAAAATTCCAAATTTTCGTAGTAGGTCCCTTTAATATCACAGTGCAACACGAAAAATATAACTAAAGGGTGATTTTGTAGCTATTATCTTTTTGGCAGCACTGGTTTAAACAGCTGACGCACGTTTCGTGTTTTGTTTCAGTGTCAAACATCTTCAGTTTGGTCTATAATTTAAACATGAATCGTCTTACAAACGAACAACGCTAGCAAATTATTGAATTTTGTATCAAAACGCTTTGCTCTGTTAAGAAAGTTATTCGCGCGCTTCCATTTTATGGTCAGTTTAATCGACCCACTGAAGCGGCTATTCGGGCTATTGTGACTAAATTTCGCACCAAATTTACATTGTTGGACATTAAACCACAAACACGGTTACGTAGAGTGCGAACTGATGAAAATATCGCAGCTGTATCGGCCAGTGTTACTGATGACCATCAATTATCGAATTCTAGTGGAAATATAAAATGTTTTGCCAATTTTGAAGAAAATCTGTTTAAATGTGTGGTATCTATAGTGAAACAAGTAAGGAAATGTTAGAGTCGGGCGGAGCCGACTATATGATACAATCCACTTTCTATCCGAATACAATTCAATTCGGTAATAAAGTGAAAACGGGAATGATTTTTGTATCCTGTAAATGTATGTGTTTGACAAAAAATGTTAAATCTGGAAGGAAATTTGCACAGGGGTATATTGAAACCTGGAACGATATATATGAAATATAAGATATAAGAGTAACATTTCTTTTGGGGCTATATCTAAAGCTGAACCGATCTTACCCACTTTCACCATAGGTGTTTTTAGTTGGATTATAAAATGTTGTGTCCAATTTAATGAAAATCGAGTACAATATGTGGTTTCTAGCAAAGTCAAAACTGGAGCGACATTTGTATTGGTGCTATATCCAAATCTGAACCGATCTAACCCAATTTCACCATAGGTGTTCTTAGTTAGATTATAATATGTCTTGCCAAATTTGAAGAAAATCGGGTGCAATATGTAGTTTCTAGAGCGGCAAAAGTCAAATCGGGAGAGACATTTGTATGGGGGCTATGCCTAAATCTGAACCGATCTTACCCTCTTTCTGCATAGGGGTTTTTAGTTGGATTATATGATGTTGTGTCAAATTTAAAGAAAATCGGGTACGCTATGTGGTTTCTAGAGCGGAAAATGTCAAATCTGGAGCCATACTTGTATGGGGGCTATATCTAAATCTGAACCGATATTACCCACTTTCGGCATAGTGTTTCTAGTTGGATTATAAGATGTTTTGCCAAATTTCAAGAATATCGGGTTCAATATGTGGATTCCAGAGCAGCAAATGTCAAATCGGGACCGACTTTGGTATGGGGGCTTTGTCTAAATCTGAACCGATTTGCCTCAAATTAAATAGCGTTCGACCTTGATCCACAAAACCTACTTATACCAATTTTTGTTAAGATCGGACTATAATTGAGACCTGTAATTTGATTACAACAATAGATGGACAGGCAGACGGAAATTTTTAAATCGATTCAAAAAGTGATTCTAAGTCGATCTGTATAATTAACAATGGGTCTATCTATCTTCCTTTTGGGTGTTACAAACAAATGCACAAAGACATAATACTCTCGTGGAGTGTATAAAAACTCAAATCAAGAGTATAATATAGCCCCCGATACGAGGCTATATCGAAAGCTGAATCGATTTTCTTCAAATTAAATAGCGTTCGTCCTTATCCCGAAAAACTTCATTGTGGAAAGTTTAATTTAGTTCTGGCTACAATTGCTAGTAACTAATATCTCAATAAACAACTTTGTAGAATATATGAACTTCCTAGGAATGATTCTTAACAACGTTTAGGTAGAACAAATATATCCGACTGCTTCTGTCAATGATAAGTCCGACTACAATGCGTATGACTGATATTATTCTTAATCAACAGTACGTATACGCTACCTACACCACTACAGCCTACAAATATATCCGACTGCTTCTGTCAATGGTCAGTCCGACTACAATGCGTATGACTGATATTATTCTTAATCAACAGTACGTATACGCTACCTACACCACTACAGCCTATAAGATTTGTTCGACGACATTTGCGATTTTTTTTTGCAAAAATGACACCGAGGCCTTAAATCTTTGGGGGCCCATAAAACAGTGCATGACTTTGCGCAAAACTGGGAGACACGGTCTTTTTTGGTCTTTTATCACGCAGTGGTGTCCGTATATATTTATATTTCCATTACTTAAAAAATTACACACAGTGTATTTGTACTCTCATTTTGGGCATATTTGTCCGATCGCTTATATATTGAATTAAAGGTAGCTGTGATGTCTAAAAATGTTGCGAACTTTACATTGCTTTACTTTTATCCGATTTTTCTTGCTGGCACGAAAAAACTAACTTTCTAACGAAAGAACAATGTTTATTTGTAAAAGAATTCATCATATATTTTTTTAATTTTTGTTTAAATACTTCGTTTTAGTTTGCAATAGCTAAGTTATTAACGAAGAAAAAATTAAATTAATATATAACAGGGTGTTATCAGACTTACATTTCCAAACTGAGAGTACAAATATTTAAGGTACCTTCGCCGAATTTTATTAAAAAAAATTAAATAAAATCTCATATATTTTTAATAGAAATCCAAAATACACCAGAAAATGGTTATAAAGGGTGATTTTTTAAAAGCTATATTAAAGGTTTAAAAAAAAACACATAAAATTCAGAAAAATGTATGAAATCTTTATTTGAAGCGATAGTACGGTCCATATTATTTAATGTTTGAAGATTATTTCATGCAAATGTTGACCTTGACTGCGCCTCAAATGGTCCATTAGCTTAGTCCAATTTTGGCATTTCCACGTTTTTGAGTAACAGAGGCCCAATTGCTGCGAACGGCGACGAATCGATAATTGATGGTCAACATTAACACTGGCCGATACAGCTGCGATATTTTCTTCAGTTCGCACTCAACGTAAGCGTGTTGGTGGTTTAATGTCCAACAATGTAAATTTGGTGCGAAATTTAGTCACAATAGCCCGAATAGCCGCTTCAGTGGGTCGATTAAACTGACCATAAAATGGAAGCGCGCGATGAACTTTCTTAACAGAGCATGCATTTTGGTAATAAAATTCAATAATTTGCAAGCGTTGTTCGTTTGTAAGACGATTCATGATGAAATGTCAAAGCATACTGAGCATCTTTCTCTTTGACACCATGTCTGAAATCCCACGTGATCTGTCAAATACTAATGCATGAAAATCCTAACCTCAAAAAAATCACTCTTTACTATTGATTTGGAGAACATTTGACACTATTTTAATGTAAATAATTTTAATTAATTTCATAGAATAGAAGTTAATGCTATTGTTACATCAATTCAAAGTAAAACATACTTTTAAAAGATGGGAAACGCTAATAGGTGTATATACTATTAACATTCAATTGTTATCTGAACTACATTTAACTGAAGCAAAATATATGACAAATTTATGTTAAATTATTCCTACAAAAATCAATGAAATTACACTGTCCGACAGCATTTTTGGAACAGAGTAGCGACCCTATAATTCTAAAAGGGCAGGTTGAGCAGACCATTTTTGCAGAATAAAATTAGTCCAGCTTCATTTTTTGATTGAATGAAGTGAAAGTGAAAAAGTGTTGTAATTTAACGTCTGAGATAATTGTTATTGTCAGAACGATGTTTTGGAATTTTCTGAGGATCACTTTTGTGGAATGTCTTTATCCTCTAGCTCCTCTCGTTATGGGTAAATTTGGCCACATTTCGATAAAATCAAGAAAAATTCTTTCAAAAAGTACAATGGAGGATTAAAATTTTCTATGAAAAAATTTCAGTGGGGGTCACCGAACACACCAAAGTTATAAATAATGCTCGTCCCGCTTGAATAGCAAAATTACACGCTACGTTATAAAGAGTGATTTTTTTGAGGTTAGGATTTTCATGCATTAGTATTTGACAGATCACGTGGGATTTCAGACATGGTGTCAAAGAGAAAGATGCTCAGTATGCTTTGACATTTCATCATGAATCGTCTTACAAACGAACAACGCTTGCAAATTATTGAATTTTATTATCAAAATGCGTGCTCTGTTAAGAAAGTTCATTGCGCGCTTCCATTTTATGCTCAGTTTAATCGACCCACTGAAGCGGCTATTCGGGCTATTGTGACTAAATTTCGCACCAAATTTACATTGTTGGACATTAAACCACCAACACGCTTACGTAGAGTGCGAACTGAAGAAAATATCGCAGCTGTATCGGCCAGTGTTAATGATGACCACCAATTTTCGATTCGTCGCCGTTCGCACCAATTGGGTCTCTGTTACTCAAAAACGTGGAAATGCCAAAATTGGACTAAGCGGATGGACCACCTAAGACGCAGCCGCGGTCAACATTTAAATGAAATTATCTTCAAAAAGTAAATGTCATGGACCAATCTAACGTTTCAAATAAAGAACCGATGAGATTTTGCAAATTTTATGCGTTTTTTTTAAAAAAAAGTTATCAAGCTCTTAAAAAATCACCCTTTACAACAAAATTACTAGGGTTAAAATTTGTCCATGTTTTTTGGATCGGTCATTTTCTACAACAAATGTGGTTATTTCGGTAGAGCATGGTAAACAAAAAAATTGCGGGAGATATAGCTAAAATGATTTTGTATGCATGACATTTTTATTTTGTAATTTTCTCGCGGATCCGGCTGCGTCTTAAGAGCCTATGTCGCTTGTAACATATATGTAGTTTAACGTGAAAAACTGCAATTATTTCAAAAATTCAAAATTCGCGGCATCAATTGTATTTATTTCAACTCTTCTATCTTGATTTCTGAAAAAATGCTGTCACAATTATTCATTATTTAGTCAGCAAACATATGGCAAACAAATATTTTGGTATTATCTGTATGATAGAAAGTTATACCGATTTTTCACAATCTTTGTCTTTACAGCCAACATTTAGCCTGAATTTAGAAGCAAAATGCTGCTACTTCACCGGATAAATCCAGTGGATATAATTCATAGTTTCTATAGAAAATTTTCATCTTGAATTTGGGACGGTAAGGATTGTTGTGCGGGGTGACCCAAGGGTAACTAATTTTTATTTGTGGATATATTCTATATTCTTAAAAATTACTATAAGGTGGTCCATGTAACATCTAAAATTTGAACTACCGACTACTATGACTTTGAAAGGTAGAACAACATTCAATTTTATTTTAATTTTAATTTTCAGTTTCATATTTGACATTTGCAAAATGGGACGCTATACGCTCGAACAAAATTGGGAAATATTAAAAACTTACTTCCCAAGGAGTGAATTTTTAACGCAAACTTTAAGAAATTTATGTTGAAAATTGTTGTATTTTCAGATAAGGTTCAATTTCATCTCGGTGGCTATGTCAATAGGCAAAATTGCCGCATATGGGGTTTAGAGAACCTTAATTGAGAAGCCAATGCATCCACAACGAGTCACTGTTTGGAGTGGATTTTAGGCTGCGCCATGTACCATTGGGTTGATCGGTTGAGGTACAGACTTATTTTAGCCGTGTTTAAAAAGTTTTTTAGTTTCAGGTTGTGTCGTATTATCAAATTCCACCATATCGCCGTTTATAACATTTTGCTTTGAAATTCAGGGTAAAATAACAGTGAATAATAGGGTAAACATTGGTCGTAATCTTAAAAGTGAAAGGTAACTTTTGATGATATGGAAAATAACGGAATATTTGCGACAAAATTTATTCAGAGACCAATTGAACCAGTAGAAATAGATGCAATAGCAAACGCGTTTTTTTGCTAAATCGCAGATTTTTTTGGAACTTACTACATGTATGTTATCTTTTGCAAAAATATCCAATTTGTATTTTTTGTTTGCCGTGCTCTACCAAAATACCTATCTTCCAAAAAGATCTATCTTCCAAAAAGCATGGACCAATTTTGTTGTATAAGTTGGAGTGTAATTTGGCTATTTAGCGTGAAGACCTTTATTAACAAGTTTGTTGTCTTTGGTGACCCCCACTGAAAATTTCCAGAAAAAAAGTGTTAAATTGACCCATAACGAGAGGAGCTAGAGGTTTAAGATATTCCACAAAAATAATCCTCATAAAATTCTACAATATAGTTCTGACATTAATAATTCTCTCAGACATTAACTTACAACACTTTCCCCACTTAGTAGAATGCAGCCTTCAACCAAAAACAAATTAAAACTTTGATCCACTGTAAAAAGAAATTCAGTCCAGCTGGCCTATAATTTTATTCTGCAAAAATGATTTACTCCACATGCCCTTTCAGAATTATAGGTTCTAATTCTAATTTATAATTTTAAATGGCCCAATATTTTTAATGAGAATTCTTACTGCAGTCACAGTAAGTTTTTTAAATATTTAAAATCTTGACATTTTATCTAACAAATTTAGGCTAGAGATCACAGTTCTCTATTTGTACTAACTGACTTAAATATGTGCGTAAATTAATTATCCACAATTTGAAAACGTTAAAGGAATACAGGAACTATCGACTGGTTTTATTTACCTTTTTTATCATTAACAAACTTTCACAAATTTTGCCACCTGGAGCTTTTTCAGGAATAATCTGTAAATAAATGAAATTATATAAACAATTCTTTGATTTTATATATATATACAACCATATAACAATTAATTTTAATAGAATTTCCATCGTTATTTAATAATAATTCAACAATTTTCTACTAACAATATATTGATTTATACGTTAAATGAGAGAGAAAGACTTAGAATTTCTAAGATTTGTTAAAAATTTAGTACGCTATTTGATATTTTATAGTTTATCCTAGTTGCTAAAATCCATTAGACAAATATCAGATAGAAGGCATGACCTGCTATGAAAAAAAAATCTATATCTGTATATATTTTGTCTTAATATTGTAAAATATAAAATATTTAGATATTTCATGGAACTCGAAACTATCTATATTCCCACTTTCCAGAATTCTCTCAGTAATAATTGCTACTAATCAATCTAACCTAATCGCTGAAATTATACGTTTGAACACTTTTTTCCTTTACTGAGTTGAGTGTGGATTTCTTGAGTAGCGCTCGATTTTTAATAATCCTGAACGGGCCAGCGTAGCGTGACTTGCTTTTTGAAAAGAACAGTTTACCAAATAAGTATCCAGTTGTCCATATTTGCTCTCATAACCTGTAATACATCTATGTTAATTAGAGTCAGCTGTGGTACATTTATTTCCGGTTGTGCTATAATCAAGTATTTCAAAAAAATAGCTTTGTTCCATGTTGACTGATGTATAGAAGGACATTTCAGGGATAGATCAGAATTGGTAACTTGGATAATCATCTATTCTGATACTTATGCACCTAAACTTGTACAATTTTTATTTTTATCTCTTTAACCAATTGGCTTCACAAGAAATTTTCATATTTGTTCACTGTGTTCGCTTGTAGCTTCGTGGCCTGTGCTTTTGCTTTGCTTTATAACTCCCACTGAGTAAATAAACAATGTTAGTAAAATCAACTACTACAAGCCATAATAAAGAGTACGAACGGGCATAAACATAAAGTTGAATAATGTGTTGTAACTATAAATTAAAGTAATAACAATTTATTATTTTATTGTTTATTAAAAATACAAATTTATGATGGCAAAATATGCATATACATAAGTACATTGTACACTGATTACAGAAAGGTCTACGCATAGATAAAATAATTTTTTTATGTGGGAGAGAAATCATGCGATACCTCTCACCAAAACTCCGGCCGGTTTTAGCATATAAGTCATCCATATTGAGATATGTAATGATAGTTGAATATTGGACTATTCTACAGTTACATCACATATCCACTTCTTTAATATATCACGAAAGTATCTTGATTATAATTGGTACATACATTACCGATCACAAGAAAAATCAATATGAAACCTGATTTTAATTTCACCGTTTGTTTCTTTGCCTGACGAAGCGGGCATGGGTTCAACTTGTTGTCCATTAATATCGATTATGTCTTGGTGTTACAAACATTGGTCGTGGAACTGACTTATAATACCCTATTCCACGAAGTAGTGTAGAGTATAAAAATCCAAAAAAATAATAATATACTTTCGAGTGTAGAATGCAAAAATGCATCAAAAGATGTTATGCAAAAAATTCGGCAACATTTTTTTGCATAGTGTAATTTTCGAACTGAAGTATTTTTTCGAAAATTTCGTGTTGGTGCTCTGCAACCAAAACGCAGCAGTTCTGACTATTAACGGAGCCATTAAAATCAAGTGAGCTTTATTTTTTGATCCAAAATAGAGTTCGACCGCCTACATTCTAAACTTCGGCCTAAGCAGAGTGTCTCTCAAAACATTTAGGGAATACATATGTCTCGGGCCGATTAAATCTGTTGGATAGCTTTATCTTTCGGATATGAGGACAGTTCAATAAGTGGTCGACCTCAAAAAGATGGATCCATGTGTAACCGATTGGAAATATCTTTTGCAAAATAGTACAAGTAAAGACTCTAACAATTCATATTTTTTTCAAAATAAAAATGGGTAAATATGGATTTCACACAGCAATGAAAAAATATTACTTTTAATGGAAACACCTCGAATGAAATCAAATAAAAATGGATAACACTGAAAACTCTTGTAGGTATTGTCGAGTAGAACAAGAATTTGTATTTTCCAGACTCCCCCAAAATTTTGAGTTATGGGTATAAAATACGGTATTGCATTTGGAGGAAATCTGTTCAGATTTAGATATAGCCTACATAAAAATACCCCTCCATTTTACCTTATTACTGCTCTAGAATACAGATTTTTCGTTGTATATTGATGAAATATTTAGGATCATGTTATATTTGAACTAGAAACATCTAACGTAAAAGTGAAATACATGGGTCCATGTTTTGATATAGCCCTCATACAATTGTACCTCTGATTTACATTATTCCTGCTCCAAAATGCACATTTTACATCGGATTTTGATGTAATTTTGCAAATCATGCTATATTTCAACTAAAAACACTTACTTTGAAATCCAGCTATATAGGTCCATGTTTTGGTATAGCCCCCTCTAGAATCCACATATTACATCGGATCGTGATAATATTTTGTAAATCATATTATAGTTGATCTAGGGTGTCCAAAACCGAAACCTGTTAACCGGTTTCGCTACTTTCAACCATCGGCCGGTTTTTGGAAAATGGCCGTTTTCGGTTAACCAAATAAGAGAACATTGCACATTGTGTTAGCAATTAAAGAACTGTCAAATGACTAAGAAACACTCATAGAAGCTGATGCAATGCAGAAATTTGTATTCATCAGTTTAAAAAGGATAGAAGACACATACGCCCTTGATTTGTGCCAAAGGCTGATGGCGAGACTGGAAGAAAGAAAAGTAAAAACATTGAATACGCATTTGCTTTAGTTAAGTTCCGGAAATTTTCCGTTAAACGAAAGGTCTGGTATTGCGATATTATTATAAGAAGGATTCTACGTAAACTTTTTGTTCAAGTTTTTTTTTACGTAATAACATGAATTATTTTATAGAATTGACTTTATTTTAAAATGATCTCAAACAAAAAAATGCTACTGAAGTTCATTATTTAATGTACCTTTACTAAAAATGAACTGTATTTACTTTCGAAACAAAAATTAATTTAATTATTTTCGTACTTTGATTTAAAAACCCGGTTATAACCGGTTTAATCGGTTTTGCAAAAATAAAACTATAACCGAAAACCGGTTTTTTGGATACCCTAATTTGAACTAAGAATTCCTACTTTGAAACTGATCTATATGGGTCCACTTTTCAACATAGCGCCCTTACAATTTTTTACTATTACGCCTCTAGAACCCACATTTACATCGGAAGTTTATCAGATTATATTATATTTCAACTAAGAATATCTACTATGAAATTTAAATATATGGGTCCATATATCGGTATAACGCCCATATATATGGGGCCCCCAGTTTGCACTATTTCTGTTGTAGAAACCACATTTTACATCGCATCTTGATCAAATTGTGCAGATCATGATATGTTTCAACTAAAAATACATTCCGAGAATGATAACTATATATTCCCATGCTATTGTAAACCCCAAGTGTTTTTATAGACCACCTACAAATGTCCGTTAAATTTATCCCAATACTGCTATAAAATCTGCATTTGTCATCGGATCTTAGTAAACATTTTCCAGATCATGTATATTTTACTCTCAGAATAACTAGAGGAAACTTGGACCATATGGATCAATGTTTCAATTTCAATCAATTATTATCGCCTTGAAACCATCATATAAAATCGGATCTGAATCAAGTTTTCTATAACATGAATTATTTCACATAGAACTCTTACTGATAAAATACTTCATGGGTCCCTGTTTTGATGCAGATCCAATAAGCCGCCGATACGATTTTAGGCGTATTTTGTACATCTCGTTACATTTCAGTTACGAACACTTACAGCACAAGTGAATCATTACGCAAAGATTTATGTTTTGTTTACATAACGCTCTAGATTCAACTTATTTTTCCCTAGGCGTAGCTACAATGATATTTATTTGTCGATAAATTTGACTAAAAATGCCCCCATAAAACATCTGGGTTTAATGAGCGGTATAAAACGCAGAGTGTGATTTGCCAACTGGTTCCAATATTCCAACTTTGGTAATTTTTCAATGTTGACAAGACACTATCATTATTACTTTATGACAATGCGATAGTTCAAAAATTTACTATTTGTCTCAAAAATTTGGCCCATCGTGGCACATGAAGGAGTCACACATAGCATATATTCATAAAATTTTAAATACATATTACATTAAATTTGGTTAAATATGAATTTATACACAGTATAATTTTTATGGACTGTATAAACCTACTCTTATTTTTTAGAATCAGGTATAGGTATAAGGCGTGGTGTAGGGTATCACATAGTCGGCCACTACCAACTTTAGCCTTTTATTACTTGTTAGTTGATGCTATACATTAATTTCGTGTGTAATTTCACGGAGATCAATGGCATTTCGACCATTTTCTAACCGAAATTTTATAATATCTGAATTTTTAAATTTAATACAATTTTAAATTTTCATAATTTATGGCTTTTTGCTACAGCCCATTCTTCCGGCACATTTTAAACTTTTTTCTCATATATACTGTTCAGCGGATATGGCCGGATAAACAAAGATCTATTCCAAGAAATACAGGAACGACTCGTAAACGTACACGAAAAACACAGCACACTTTATCGCAGTGCATTACTTTTTGCGGTAACATTATTACAATTTTTTAATTTTGTATTAATTTACATATCTGTGTTAGTATTTTCTAATTTACCAAAAATTTAGTACCTTGTGTCTTTTCGTTTTGCAATAGATGTGTTTTCGTTATTAATTTAGCTTGAAATATCAAAAATGAAACAAGAGATGATGTAGTAACTTTGTCCGCATTGTTTGAAAAATGGAGTTGCCACCTGGTTCCAAATTTTTATATTTTGACAATTTTAAGTGTTGGGAACATCCTGCCGTTATTACTTTTTGAAAATACGTTGCTTCAAAACTGGACTTTTTGCCTATCAAATTAGTGTTTGGCCCCATCGTGCATTGTTCGATGTAACCTCTACATAAATTGAACTGGCTTCATTTAGAAAATTGTAAAAATTATTCGAATTTTATTTATTCATAATCATTGGATGTTATTAGACAATCAAACCAACTCCAACTGCAGGTAGAACTATTTCACTTCTATCCTTGCAAAACTTATCTACCAAATGCATTAGCCGTTCCACATCTCCACAGTATGATGCTTTCAGTGAGAGTATATCGCGAACAGCTCATAGATTGTGGGAAACTTTCAGTAATTTTTGTGGGGAGTTTGTAGAACTATTTACATTTATCAACAAATATAAACATTCAAAAATATATATATATTATTTAATGGTGGGAGAAGACTTGGTTTACTATATTTAAGTATGAAGTCTTTTTGAAGTCAGTGTACTTACACATATATTACACATACATATATAAATGTAGCAATACATACATATGTGTATGACATCGATATGGCTATAAATAATTGTTTATTCAAAAGAGTTTATCAAAATTTTACCACAAAATGTTGTGTTCTACTTTCCGGTTTCAATTACGCCATAAATTTCCACAATCCACACGGTCACACACACGCCCACCTTTAACTAAACCACAACAACAACAACGTCAATGACAACGGCAACGGCAACAAACACCAACATTGGCCAGATACAGCCAACAACAACAGTCATAACATCAACAAACAATATTGTTGGCACACACACACACGCTCACATGCACGTTTATTTGGGATTTTTTCGGTAGATTTCTCTTATGACAACATCAAATGAAATTTAAAGCCCACCAGCTAAACAGAGAAAAGTCGGACCGAGAAAAAACCAGGACAAATACAAGGTTTGCAAAGATAAACACCGAAAGGGTGGGTGAGGTGTTTACATTTCGGAATTTACAATGTGCTCCGCTTTTGTTTATGTCCTTTATCGGCCAACACAGCGCGCAACGCACTACCCCATGCTCAACAACGTACCCGAATAACAAATCATGAGCCATGGAACACTCAATCCAAACATGCATCTCTGAACACAATCTGCATAGCACAATTGAAAGTACAATCGGCAAATCCTTAGTCAGATTACGGACAACGAACAGTTTTTAATATTGTCGATCGCTTCAAAAGCGATAAGGCATAAGAGGTGCTTCCTTGACCAGAGGCGGAAATAACTTACATTAATTAGGATACTTTTAAAGACTACGATGTGCGAGTTTCGAAACGAGCATATACAACTTGGACGAATATCTTTCAATTGATAGGCATAAGGGAAACAAGGAAAACGTACAGTGACATTAGAATTGGGCCAAAGAAGAGATACCATAAATTTCATTTATGAAACATCCACAAGGAAAGCATTCGACGTAACCCTATTTGCATCAAGTTTGGCTAATCTACATTTAGAATTAATCAACAGTTCAGCAATCAATTTGTGTAGAGTTTCATTCCATGTCAAGCGGTTCGATTTTTAACTGGATAGCTGCGATTGTTTTGAAAGTTTGTGAATATAGTTCTGACCAACATTGAAAAAAAAACAATGAAAAAAATACTACTTTTACAAAAAGTTGTGTTAATTTAATAGCACCGCTTCAAAAATACGACTTTTGTGATGCGACCCCTTTTCATTTTTATAAAATTTAGCAAGCTCTTACTTCCACATTTTTGGCCGATTTAGGCTCGCATAAATCGCTTAATGTGATTTTTGGAGTTTTTTATACCCTCCACCTACTGGATGGGGGTATACTAACTTTGTCATTGGCCCTTAGACCCTATAAAGTATATATATTATTGATCGTCATACAATTCTAAGACGATCTAGCCATGACCGTCAGCATGTTTGTCTGCCCGTCTGTTGAAAGCACGCTATCATCTAAACTAAAGGAGCTAGGACGTCCAAATTTTACATAAATGCGTCTTATAGTCGTAGAGCGGTTGGGATTGAAACTGGGCGATATCGGCTCAAAGTGAAACATTTTCCCTCAGAAGGACTAAAAATACCCATAATAATCCCTTATATTTTACAGTATTTAGGCATGTTTTTCAATATATCTGCTTGTACATACTTGATAATGGGTATGCGCATTCCGCCTATAACAAATAGGAGTACCATAAAGTGCTTCTCATTCTTGGGGTGAAATGGGGGCAAAAAGGGTTAAAAATGGTACCTATCGAACGACAACAGCTAGAAACACGACATTTGGTATGTACGTTCCTCTAATTGAGTAGATGCGTAATATAAAATTATTTTTTTTCAAAATTCGTACTTTTAAGGGGTAAAATGGGTAAAGAGGGATAAAATGGTACCAATCAAACGGCTGCACCTAAAATAATGGAATTCGGTCTGTACATTCCTCTGACTGTGTAGACACGTAAAATAAAGAGATTTTTCGAAATTCATACATTTTTGGGGTTAAAATGGAAAAAGGGGATAAAAATAGTACCAACCAAATGACAGCAGCCAGAGTCGTGAAATTTGGAGTATACATTCCTCTGCGTAGACATGAAAAATAAAGAGGTTTTTCAAAATTCGTACTTTCAAGGGATACAATGGGACAGAGGGATAAAAATGGCACCAACTAAACGGCTACAGCTAGAATGATGAAATTTTGCGTGTACATACCTCTAATTGCGTAGTCAAATAAAATAAAGAGATTTTGAGAATGCCGTACTTTTAAGGGGGTAAAATGGGAAAAGCGATAAAAATAGTACCAAACAAATGGCAGCAGCTAGATAAAAATGGTACCCACCAAATTTTTAATAATAAAAATTTTATATTTATTTATAAAATTAGTTTTTCAATATGTGTATTTATTAAAAAAATCGACATTAGCATGTAATGTTACTGCACAGCCTCTATGGAATGCAATCCATGGTGGAGGGTATATAAAGTTCGGCCCGGTCGAACTTAACGCCGTTTTTCCTTGTTTTCAATAGATCTGCTTTTACATAATTGAAAATCTTGGTTCTCAGTCATTCAATTCTATTATAAATCAATTTACTGAGCGTTTTGTTGTGGCGACTATTGAAACTGTTGAGAATATCTCACTTTGTGTTCAAATTGCAATATTTCCCAACTCTTTGTAATGGGGCAAAAATCATCCCCATATTGAAGAGCGGAAAGCCACCCAATATGGTTTCTAGTTATAGGCCTATAAGTTGCATAGGAAACATTTTTGAGAAAGTTATTAGGGACAAGTCCAGTCCTTTCCAATCAATTCTTCTGTATGCTTGTCTAGTATGGGGTCGTTGTGCAAATACGCTCATCAAGACATTACAAATTTGTCAAAACAAGGTATTAACAAGTAAGGAAAGGCTAAAGTCGGGCGGGGCCGACTATATAATAAACTACACTTTCTATCGGAAACCAATTCAATTCAGTAAAAAAGTGAAAACGGGAAAAATTTGTTTATGTTTCCGATGTGACCCATTTTAACCATAGGTGTTCCTAGTTCAAATATAAGATGTTTTGTCAATTTTGAAGAAAATCTGTTATAATATGTGGATTCTAGAGCGGAAAAATTCAAATTGGGAACGAAATTTGTAAGGGAGCTATATATAAATCTGAACCGATGTAACACATTTTTACAACAGGTGTTTCCAGTTGAAATATAAGATGTTTTTCGAATTAGAGTGAAATCTGTTAAAATATGTGGATTATAAAGCGAAAAAATTCAAATTGGGAACGATATATATATATATATATATATATATATATATATATATATATATATATATATATATCTGAACCGATCTAACACATTTTTAGCACAGGTGTTTCTAGTTGCACTATAAGATGTTTTGCAAATTTTGAAGAAAATCTGTGGAAATATGTGGTATCTAGAGTGAAAAGGGTTAAATCGAGAGTGAAATTTGTATGGGAGCTATATATAAATCTGAACCGATCTAACACATTTTTACCACAGGTTTTTCTAGTCGAAATATAAGATGTTTTGTTAAATCTGAAGACAATCTGATACAATTTGTAGTTTCTAGAGCGGAAAAAATCAAATCGGAATCGAAATTTGTATGGGAGCTATATATAAATCTGAACCGATCTAACACATTTTTACCGCAGGTGTTTCTGGTTGAAATATAAGATGTTTTGCCAATTTTGAAGAAAATCTGTTGAAATATGTGGTATCTAGAGTGAAAACTGTCAAATCGGGAGTGAAATTCGTATGGGGGCTATATCTAAATCTGAACCGATTTTTTTTAAATTAAATAGCGTTCGTCCTTGTCCCGAAAAACTTCGTTGTGCAAAGTTTCGTTTCGTTCTGGCTACAATTGCGACCTGTATCGTGATTACAACAATAGATAGACAGACGGACAGACAGACAGACAGACAGACAGACAGACGGACGGACATTGCTAAACCGACTCAGAAAGTGATTCTAAGCCGATCGGTATAATTAACAATGGGTCTATATCCCTTCCTTTTGGGTGTTACAAACAAATGCACAAAGACATAATACACTCGTGAAGTGTATAAAAATGATGTTTAAATTACCGTGGGACTACTCAACAGTTAGATTGCATACTTTAGTAGATGTTAAACTTGTCTCAGATAAAATTAATCATACCCTTACCCCTTCAATATCCGCTGTAACCCTCAGATAATCCACTTATTCAAAATGTTTCACTGTAAATTATTATATGTATACATATATATTATATCTTCTATTAGTTTAATTAATTAATAGATTACTTTCGTTAATATGTACTTAACATTTTTCCATTTGCACCCTCATTTTCCTTTTGATCTCAATATTTTATTTACATATTTCCCACTTTTTTCTTGTCTTTATGTTCGAAGGTTCTTGAATAGTAGTATTTACCTACGTTATACCCGTTTTTTTAACCAGTATATATAATATTTTAGAATTAAGGTATATACCATTTCTGTATGTAACACACTTTGTATATAAGCTGTAACATAATGTTTTACTACTGAATAAAATAATAATAATAATAATAATTCCCCCTATAAAAAATGTGCACCATAAAGTGATTCTTATTCGTAGGGGTGACATGGGACAAAGAGCGATAAAAATGGTACCTATCTAAGGAAAACAGCTAGAAACACAAAATTCGGTGTGTACATTCCTCTAATTGAATATATACATAATATAAAAGTATTTTTCCCGAATTCGTACTTTTAAGGGGGAAAAGGAAATAGAGGGATAAAAATGGTACCAACCAAACGGCTGCATCTAGAATAATAAAATTCGGTGTATACATTCATCTGAATATTGTCTTACTTTTACGGAAAATGGGTAGAATCATGAAATTAGTAGTTAAAATAAAATCAAGTAAGGAAGGTTAAAGTCGGGTGTGGCCGACTATATGATACGCTACACCTAGTCAATATACCCTGTGGTGTAGGGTACAAAAAGGTCGTTACATTTGAAAAGATTATATATATACTACAAATTCCATACTTCTATCTGTATGTGTAAAAAAATTGAACACAAACTTTGAATGCTATATATAAATATGAACCGATTTGACCCACTTTCGCCATGGATGTTTCTAGTTGAAATTCCAAATTTGAAGAAAATCTGTTAAAATATGTGGTTTCTAGAGCGGAAATAATCAAATCAGGGGTGACATTTGTGTGGGAGCTATAAATGTATCTGAACCGATCTGACCCATTTTTACTAGAGTTGTTTCTAGTTAAAATATAAGTCGTTTTGCTAAATTTGAAGAAAATCTGTTAAAATATGTGGTTTCTAGAGCGGAAATTGGGAGCGAAATTCGTATGGGAGATATATATAAATCTGAACCTATCTGGCCTATTTTTACCAGAGCTATATCTAATTAAAATATATGACGTTTTACTAAATTTGAAGAAAATCTGTTGAAATATGTGGTTTCTAGAGCGGAAAAAGTAAAATCGGGAGCAAAATTTGTATGGGAGCTATATCTAAATCTGAACTGATTTTCTTCAAATTAAATAGCGTTCGTCCTTATCCCATAAAACTTCATTGTGCATAGTTCCATTTAGTTCTAAATACAATTGCGACCTGGACTTTGATTACAAGAATAGACGGACGGACGGACAGACAGACATACAGATCGACGGACGGATATTGCTAAATCGACTCAAAAAGTGATTCTAAGTCGATCGGTATAATTAACGATGGGTCTATCTCGTTTCCATTTGGGTGTTACAAACAAATGCACAAAGACATTATACCCTGTGGTGTAGGGTATAATAATAATAGAGAAATACAACCAACCAAATGGTTGTAGCTGAAAATGCTTCCACTATCTCCCAATATTTATGGTATTTACACTTTTTTGAAGATTGCAGCCTTATATTAACTTATTGAACTGACTTGAAGTATTATTTCGATATATATAGAATAAAGATATTGGTAGCCTTGCCTTATAAGTGTTTTTAAGTTTAAATAAAACACGATCTGCAAAATTTGATCAAGATCCGATGTAAAATGAGGGTTTTATGGCAATAATAGTGTAAGCTGGGGCCAATTTGTATGGGGGCTTTACCAAAACATGGTCCCATATGGTAGTAGGTGTTTCTAGTTGCAATATAACATGATGTGGGAAATTTCGTCAAGATCCGATGTAAAATGGACATATAAGAGCAGTAATAGTGTATATACATAGATTAAAACGATATGGAGAAATGGAGCCCATTTAGAAAATTGAGTTTTTGAATAACTTCATAAATTAAATCTTTCTTTATAAAGACTACATCATTGACTATTACATACTAGGTGAGTCTAAGAACACCCCATAAAACTTACCATATTATACACTTCATCCTAGTGGATGGAGAGTATATAAATAAATAAACAAACATTTAAAAAAAAATCCCGACCAAAATGTTAAAACTTGTTTGTCGATGCGATTGTCCAATTGAAATAAAAGATTTTACAGGAAGTTTATGTTTTTGATTGGAGCAACTGTTGAAAAAAGTGAATGAAAATAAACGCGATCCTAGGATATAATCTTGTTTGTGCACCGAAAAGGTGTTGACGTACGTCCAAGACCACAAGACTAGAGGCCACTGTCATCATTATTTACCCAGGGCAACAGTAAATGTCCACGCAATTTTTTAAGCATCTGAATAATTACTTTTCGACCAAATCATTTTCCGCATAAAGATCATGAGGCTAGAGGCACTTTGTGCTGAGTTTTGAAAAATAATAACAGCTAAATTAAATTATAAATTGAATTGGAAAGTGAAGCCTCGTAGCTAATATACATACATAATTCCCTGTACCCACACAACACGAACACACTTATAGTCCCTCGAGCCAACAGGACTCTCGAACACCACACACACACTCAATTAAATTACAAAGTTTGGCCTACAATAATGATACTCATATGTAAGTACCTTGGAACGCACTACCCACCTTTGCCACAAGTAGAGTCCGCGGGCCTCCTTGGCTAACACTGACACCAACAACGTTGACAACAGAAAAATATTTCGTGCTAATATTTATAACCCAGGCCACTCACTACATACAACTCATTCCCATTCTCATTCTCACTCTGGCCATCTCGCTGTCTTTCAATAAATGCCCTATTGAACTGTTAAATCGCTGGCAACACATTAATAACAAATATGGATGAAAAAGGATTTCTCGCAAACAACGACGAAACCAAACACGAAGCCAGCAAGCAAATACGTACTACGTACACACATACATACGTATAGCAGTAACGTAAAACAAAATTTATGATCAAATAAAAGAGTGCACCACGCCACCAGTCAATGTATGATGGCGAAGAGGAAATGAGACGACACTCTATAAGCGGTCATAGTCTGTCGTAATACGACAGGTGTAGAACATTTTTAACGTTTTTGAATTTTGAAGAAAACAATCAATAAAATAACTTACAGCAGAGTGGAACAGTCAGATTCTACTTGAGAAGTAGGATTTCATTTTATTCCCCAAAATATGTTCCATGATTTTATACCTACGACATATGCCATACTTTGTGTAACATATAAAATATTGATGTAATATCAATATACAATAAATTGAATACTGAAAACTATCTCCACTTTACAGAGGGTATACTAAGATTGTCATTCCGTTTGTAACACCTTGAAATATCGACCCTATAAAGTATATATTTCCTTCATCATTATACAATTTTTAGACGATCTAGCCATGTCCGTTCGTCTATCCGCCTGTTGAATGCGCGCTAGCATCTAAACGAAATAAGAATGTCCAAATTTGACATAAACGACACATTTATATAGTAGTAAGTCGGTTGGTATTGAAAGTGCGCAAAATCGGTCCACAGGGAAATATTATATGTGGGATTATATTTAATTGATATTTATGATGGGCATTCCCCTGATACCATAAACATTCATGATAAAGATTCTCATTTGTAGGGGGCGAAATAGGCAAAAAAAGGAATCAAAATGGTACCTATCAAACGGCTGCAGCTAAAGACATAAAATTCGGTGTGTGCATTCCTCTAATGTATCTACATAACATAAATATATATATTATAAAAGGAATTTTTCCATATCCGTACTTTTACGTACTTTTTTCGAAATTTGTACTTTTAGGGATAAAATGGAAAAAGGGGATAAAAATTGTACCAACCAAATTGCGGCAGCTAGGGTCACGAAACTCGGAATATACATTCATACACGATAAATAAACCAGTAAGGAAAGGCTAAAGTCGGGCTGGGCCGACTATACGATACACTCCACTTTTTATCCGAATACAATTCAACTCGGTAAAAAGTGAAAACGGGAAGAATTTTTGTATGTTTCCTTATCATAGGCTAATATGACCTGGTCCAATTTGTCAAATCGAAAAGAATATTTGTATCGGGGCTATATCCAAACATGGAATAAAGTGACTAACTTTCAAAATAAGTTCTTCCAGTTCAAATATAACGTTTTGTGGTTACTTCAAAGAAATTCGGAGAAAATTTGTGGTTTCTGGGGCGGAAAAAGTCTATCCGGGAGCGAAATTTGTATTGGATCTATATGTAAATCTGAACCGATCTGACCCATTTTCACCATGGGTGTTTCTAGTTGAAATATAAGATATTTTGAAAGATTTGAAAGAAATCTCTTAAAATATGTGGTTTATAGAGTGGAAAAAGTGAAATCGGGAGAGAAATTTGTGTGGCAGCTATATATAAATCTGAACCGATCTGGCCCATTCTTACCAAAGGTGTTTCTAGTTAAACTATAAGATGTTTTGCCAATTTTTAAGAAAATCTGTTAAAATATGTGGTATCTAGAGCGGAAAAAGTCAAATTGGGAGCGAAATTTGTATGGGAGCTATATATAAATATGAACCGATTTGACCCATTTTTATCATGGGCGCTTCTAGTTGAAATATAAGATAGTTTGCCAAATTTGAAGACAATCTGATACAATATGTGGTTTCTAGAGCGGAAAAAATCAAATCGGGAGCGAAATTTGTATGGGAGCTATATATAAATCTGAACCGATCTGACCCATTTTTACCACAGATGTTTCTAGTTGAACTATAAGATGTTTTGCCAATTTTAAAGAAAATCTGTTAAAATATGTGGTATATAGAGTGAAAAGAGTCAAATCGGGAGTGAAATTCGTATGGGGGCTATATCTAAATCTGAACCGATTTTCTTCAAATTAAATAGCGTTCGTTCTTATCCCGAAAAACTTAGTTGTGCAAAGTTTCATTCGGTTCTGTGTACAATTGCGACCTGTATCGTGATTACAAGAATAGATGGACGGACAGACAGACAGACAGACGGACATCGCTAAATCGATTCAAAAAGTGATTCTAAGTCGATCGGTATAATTAACAATGGGTCTATCTCTCTTCCTTTTGGGTGTTACAAACAAATGCACAAAGACATAATACTCTCGTGGAGTGTATAAAAAGGTTTTTTAAATCAGTACTTTCAAGGGATACAATGGGAACAGAGGAAAAAATGGTACTAACTAAACGGATACAGCTAGAACGATGAAAGTCGGTGTGTACATCCTTCTAATTGCGTAGACATGCAAAATAAAGATATTTTCGAAAGTCGTACTTTTAAGGGGATTAAAATGGATTTAAAATGGTACCAACCAAACGGTCGGGACGGAATTCGGTGTATACATTCATCTCGCAAAATAAATAGATTTTTCCAAATTCGTAATTTATTTTGCTTTTACGGCAAAAATGGCTATGGTTAGCTTATCTTGCACTATGTACGTGAGAGATAATGGATTTTCAAAATTTGTACTTTTGGAGTTAAAATAGAATGCAAATACAACCAACCAAATGACTGTAACTGAAAATACACCCCCCTAACCCCACTATATTTATGGTATTTAAGCTTTTTTTGAAGATTGATGCCTTATATATACTTTTTGAATTGACTTGAAGTATTATTTTGAAATATATATTGTAAACATATTTGTAGCCTTGCCTTATATGCATGGTTCCATATAATTAAAGTTTTATATTTATTTACAAAATTATTTTTTCAACATTTTAATTTGTTTTGGTTGGGCTATATTAAAAAATTAACATATTCCTGTACTTATACGGAAAATGATAGCTACTGGGGTATGCAATCCATTCTGGAGGGTATAGAAAGTTCGGCCGTGCCAAAATCCCTATAATTCACTGTAATTATACCCTACACCACTTCGTGTTCTAGGGTATTATAAGTTAGTTTCGCGCCAAATACCAAGAAATAATCGAGCTAGACCCACCTTAAAGTATACCGATCGGCTTAGAATCACCAGCTGAGTCGAATTAACGATGTCTGTCTGTCCGTCCGTCTGTCTGCTGGCCATCTAAGCTTGTTCGCACTCTACAGGTCGCAATTGTTGTCCGATTGTCATGAAACTTGGCAGAAGTTATTTTTTCTGGTCAAGGACCATCGGTATAGAATTTGGAGGAAATCGGTTCAGATTTAGATATAGCCCCCATACAAATGTCGGTCCCGATTTGACATTTTCCGCTCTAGAAACCACATATTGTAACCGATTTTCTTTAAATTTGGTACAACATCTTATAATCCAAATAGAAACACCTATGCCGAAATTGGGTAAGATCGGTTCAGATTTAGATATAGCCCACATACAAATGTCGCTCCCTATTTCACTTTTTCCGCTTTAGAAACCACATATTGTACCCGATTTTCTTTAAAATTGCTACAACATCTTATAATCCAACTAGAAACACCTATGCTAAAATTGGGTAAGATCGGTTCAGATTTAGATATAGGCCCCATACATGTCGCTCCCGATTTGATATTTGCTGCTCTAGAAACGACATATTGTACCCGATTTTCTTTAAATTTGGCAGAACACCTTATAATGCAACTAGAAACACGTATCCAAAAATTGGGTAAGATCGGTTCAGATTTAGATATAGCCCCCATAAAAATGTCGGTCCCGATTTGACATTTTCCGCTCTAGAAACCACATATTGTACCCGATTTTCTTTAAATATGGTACAACATCTTATAATCCAACAAGAAACACCTATGCAAAAATTGGGTAAGATCGGTTCAGATTTAGATATAGCACCCATACAAATGTCGCTCCCGATTTGACATTTTCCGCTTTAGAAACCACATATTGTACCCGATTTTCTTAAAAATTGACACAACATCTTATAATCCAACTAGAAACACCTATGCTAAAATTGGGTAAGATCGGTTCAGATTTAGATATAGCCCACGCACAAACGTCGCTCCCGATTTTATATTTTCTGCTCTAGAAACGACATATTGTACCCGATTTTCTTTAAATTTGACACAACATCTTATAATCAAACAAGATACGCCGATGCAGAAAGTGGGTAATATCGGTTCAGATTTAGATATAACCCCCATACAAATGTCGCTCCCGATTTGACTTTTGCCGCTTTAGAAACCACATATGGTACTCGATTTTCTTTAAATTTGGCACAGCAGCTTATAATCCATGTAAAAAAACCTATGGTGAAAGTGGGTAAAATCGGTTCAGATTTATATATAGCTCCCATACAAATTTCGCTCCCGATTTGACTTTTTCCGCTCCAGAAACCACATATTGTATCAGATTGTATTCAAATTAAGTGAAATATCTTATATTTGTACTCGAAACACAAATGGCGATAATGGGTCAGATCGGTTCCGATTTACATATAGCTCCCATATAAATTTCGCTTCTAGATTGATTTTTTCCGCTCCAGAAACTGCGTATTTTCACCGAATTTCTTCAAATTGAGCATAACACGTTATACTTGAACTGGAATAACTTATTGTGAAAGTTAGTCACTTCATTCCATGTTTGGATATAGTCCCGATACAAATATTCATTTCGATTTGACAAATTATTGACCAGGTCATATTAGATTAGGAAACATACAAAAATTCTTCCCGTTTTTTTCTGATAGATATAAAGTGGAGTGTATCATATAGTCGGCCGCGTCCGACTTTAGCCTTTCCTTACTTGTTTACATTTACTTTTCTTTGTATCTCTATCATCTGTAAAACTTTCGTCACTATTCATTTCTATCTTTCTAAATAAATTTTGTAACTTGCTGTCCAAGATCGCTCCCATTTTCCCTGAGCGCGGTCGGACAAGCATCTCGGACGGCGGTTTCGTTACAGCTCTAAGCATTTACAATTTCGTCAAGACATCTTTTTCGGCCCGAAAGGCACATAATTAAGTTCTTAAAAATCGATTTAGAACCACTCTGCAAAGAATTTCTAAATAAAAGCGATTTCTTTCGTTCTTACGAAAATATTGATATAAGAATATAGTTAAATCTCGATTGTTAATAGGTTCAAAGCTCGTAAAGTTGTGTGTAAAACTATAAGCTTGAAAAACTTTTAGCTACAAAATATTTTATAGAAAGTATAAATTTACTTGATTTTAGCACAACCACACATGACATTGCATCACAACCGAGCATAGGGTACAAAATGTAAAATTCCATTTGTTACTTACTACACACATACTTCGTTCGGTGTGCATATGCATTGCTAGGGGTGGCCATGTTTCAGCATTGTATGGGTATTGAAAAAAATACTCCCACGATAAACAAATAAACGCTACAACAACAAAGAAAAAGTAGCTGAAAACAACACACATTCACCCAGTTGTATGTTTCAATATGAACACACCATAAGATTTTATAGTTGGTGGTATTTATGGGTGTTGTAAAAGTGTATCCTTCAGTTTAGGTGCCATAAATTGCGTTATTCTGCTCTGTTCTGTCCTGTTCTGTTCTGTGGCATCCCATGCTAAGCTATCCTGTGGCACCGACGACGAACGATGTCTTTGCACGCTGTTCAATTTATCAAAAATTGTTTCAATTAGAATGTTGTCACTTCTGTGTGTCAGATATTATTTGTGGAAAGGTTATAAATTATCACATATGAATTATTGCCGTTTTAAAGGAAATTAGATCACAGAATGTAATCATTCAAATAATCAACATGGCATTTATGAATTGCAAGCAATTGACTAATAAATTAAGCACTTCGCAATACATACCGCCACACATACATACAAACATACATAACACTTTGCGAGATGCTCGCATGCGTTCTCCTGATGCCACAGCCGATCAACCGGAAATAATGACGAAATCGCATATCAATTAGGTTAATTGGAATCGTTTATGTGTTTACATTAGAGTGGCTCATACTATTGCCACCAGTGGGAACCGTTCGTGAGCTGGACCATTAACAAATATGCGCAAATAATTGTCTATCGCAAAAATCGATGAGCACATAACATTTTAAACAAGTCATATTTAAATTGGTGAGTTGCAAATGGAGTGCATATCACTGTATTGCCGGCTGCTTGGATATAAATATTAGATACTAAGATATTTGGAACCCATCTTTAGCTACGCAAATTAATAGAGTTGAAAGAGTTCAAAAGAAATTTGTTAAATTTTGTATGCTTTCTCTGCATTTTGTTAATCCGATTCCAATTGACGAGTCGCGATGTAGACTTATTCGCCAACCATTTTTATCTAATCGAAGAATTTCAAATGTCTCAGCTGGCTTTGTTCACTGGCTCTACACATGCCGATGTAGATTCATGTTTAGCGGACGAAAATCCAGGACTCACAAACACGTTAAAAGTGTTAATGTGACGTATGAGCGATAATATTTTGATCAATTAATGTTATTCATACGCACCGCTGGGCAATTCCACATAAGAGTAAGTCCATGTAAAGAGATCACATTAATTTGCATACCCTCCACCTCCAGGATGGGGGTATACTAACTTTGTCATTCCGTTTGTAACATCTTGAAATATCGACCTGAGACCCTATAAAGTATATATGTTCTTGATCGTCATAAAATTCTAAGACGATCTAGCTATGTCCGTCCGTCGGTCTGTCCGTCTGTTAAAAGCACGCTCGCATCTAAACGAAAGGAGCTAGAACGTTCAAATTTTCCATAAATATGTCTTATAGTCGTAGATCGGTTGGGATTGAAATGGGGCGAAATTGGTCCAAAGGGGAAATTTTTTCCCTCACAAGGACTAAAACTACTATCGGTAGTATCGGTAGTATAATAAACAATAATATTTTAGAGTATTTAACCATATTTATATACTCCACAAGGGTATTATGTCTTTGTGCATTTGTTTGTAACACCCAAGAGGAAGGGAGATATACCCAACGTTAACAAGTAAGGAAAGGCTAAAGTCGGGCGGGGCCGACTATATGATACACTCCAATTTCTATCGGAATACAATTCAATTCAGTAAAAACGGGGACAATTTTTGTATGTTTGCTAATCACAGGCTAATATGACCAGGTCCAATTTGTCAAATCGAGAATAATATTTGTTACGGGGCTATATCCAAACATGGAATGAAGTGATTAACTTTCACAATAAGTTCTTCCAGTTGAAGCATAACGTGTTACGCTCAATTTTAAGAAATTCTTTGAAAATACGCGGTTTCTGGGGAAACGAAATTTGTATGAGAGCTATATGTAAATCTGAACCGATGTGACACATTGTTAAAATATGTGGTTTCTAGAGCAGAAAAAGTCAAATCGGGAGCGAAATTTGAATGGGAGCTATATATAAATCTGAACCGATCTGACTTATTTTCACTATAGGTGTTCCCAGTTTAAATATAAGATCTTAACCGATTTTCTTCAAATTAAATAGCGTTCGTCATTGTCCCGAAAAACGTCGTTGTGCAAAGTTTCGTGTAGTTCTGGCTACAACTGCGACCTGTATCGTGATTGCAACAATAGATGGACAGACGGACAGACAGACAAACAGACGGACATTGCTAAATCGACTCAGAAAGTGATTTTAAACCGATCGGTATAATTACCAAGGGGTTATCACTCTTCTTTTTGGGTGTTACATGCCCGTATGTCTGTCTGTCCATCTATTCTTGTAATCACGGTTCAAGTCGCGATTGTAGGCAGAACCAAATAAAACACATATTTTAACACATCTTTTACAAATCCTTCAAAATATCTTACACTTCAACTAGAAAGCCCCATGGTGAAAATGGGTCAGATCGGTTCAGATTTACATATAGCTCCAATACATATTTCGCTCCCATATAGACTTTTTCCGCCCCAGAAACCACGAATTTTCACCGAATTTCTTTGAAGTGAGCATAACACGTTATACTTGAACTGGAAGAACTTATTTTGAAAGCTAGTCACTTTAATCCATGTTTGGATATAGCCCCGATACAAATATTCTTTTCGTTTTGACAAATTGGACCAGGTCACATTAGCCTATGATTAGGAAACATACAACAATTCTTCTCGTTTTCACTTTTTACCGAGTTGAATTGTATTCGGATAGAAAATGGAGTGTATCATGTAGTCGGCCCCGCCCGACTTTAGCCTTTCCTTACTTGTTTTTTAATGTGTCTGATTGTACTTACTTGATATTGGGTATGCGCATTCACCTTATAACAAAAACATGAACCATAAAGTGATTTTTATTCGTAGGGGGTGAAATGGTTCAAAAAGGGATAAAAATGGTACATATCATACAGCTAGAGACATGAAATTCGGTGTGCACATTTCTCTAATTGAATAGATACATAATATGGAATTATTTTTTTCAAATTCGTACTTTTAGGGGGTAAAATGGGAATAGAGGGATAAAAATAGTACCAACCAAACGGCTACACCTAGAATAATGAAATTCGATGTATACATTCCTCTGATTGCGTAGATACGTAAAATAGAAGGATTTTTCGAAATTCTTACTTTTTGGGTTTAAAATGGAAAAAGGGATAAAAATAGTACCAACCAAATGACGGCAGCTATAGTCATGAAATTCGGAGTATACATTACTCTGACTGTGTAGACACGAAAAATAAAAGATTTTTTCAAATTCGTTCTTTCAATGGATACAATAGATACAGGGGATAAAAATAGTATCAACCAAACGGCTGCACCTAGAATAATGAAATTCGGTGTATACATTCCTCTGACTTCATAGACACGACAAATGAAAGGTTATTCCAAATTCGTACTTTCAAGGCATACAATGGGTACAGAGGGATTAAAATAGTACCAACTTAACGGCTACAGCTAGAGTGATGAAATTGGGTATACATTCCTTTAATTGCGTAGACACGTAAAATAAAGATATTTTAGAAAGTCATTTTCCTAAGGGGTAAAATGGGAAAAGGGGTATAAATGGTACCAACAGATTTGCCGCACCTAGAATCATGGAATTCTGTGTATGCACTCCTCTGACTGCATAGACACGAAAAATAAAAACAATTTTCCTAATTCGTACTTGTTTACTTTTACGGCAAAAATTGGTTGAATCATGAAATTAGGTTATCATGCCCTGTGTACATCAGATAATGGATTTTCAAAATTTGTACTTTTGGCATTAAAATATGATGAAAATACAACCAACTGTAGCAACAACTATCTACCAATATTTATGGTATTTAAGCTTTAAGTTTTATTTCGATATATATAAAGGGTGATTTTTTAAGAGCTTGATAACTTTTTTTTTTTAAAAAAACGCATAAAATTTGCAAAATCTCATCGGTTCTTTATTTGAAACGTTAGATTGGTCCATGACATTTACTTTTTGAAGATAATTTCATTTAAATGTTGACCGCGGCTGCGTCTTAGGTGGTCCATCCGCTTAGTCCAATTTTGGCATTTCCACGTTTTTGAGTAACAGAGACCCAATTGGTGCGAACGGCGACGAATCGAAAATTGGTGGTCATCATTAACACTGGCCGATACAGCTGCGATATTTTCTTCAGTTCGCACTCTACGTAAGCGTGTTGGAGGTTTAATGTCCAACAATGTAAATTTGGTGCGAAATTTAGTCACAATAGCCCGAATAGCCGCTTCAGTGGGTCGATTAAACTGACCATAAAATGGAAGCGCGCAATGAACTTTCTTAACAGAGCACGCATTTTGATAATAAAATTCAATAATTTGCAAGCGTTGTTCGTTTGTAAGACGATTCATGATGAAATGTCAAAGCATACTGAGCATCTTTCTCTTTGACACCATGTCTGAAATCCCACGTGATCTGTCAAATACTAATGCATGAAAATCCTAACCTCAAAAAAATCACTCTTTAGTATCGATAGACTTGGCTTGCGTGGTTTGAAATAATAAAAAAATATATTTATTTATTAAATTATTTTTTCAATATTTTTATTTGCTTTGGTACGGCATAACATATAATGATCTGCAAAATTTGATGAAGAGAAGAATGGGGCCCCATTTGGGTTATACAAAAGTATGGACAAATACAATAAGTAAGGAAAGGCTAAAGACAATTCATTACACTTCAATTTCAATTCGGTAAAAAAGTGAAATCGGGGAGGACTTTTGAATCATGTAAATGTATGTGTTTGGCAAAAAATGTTAAATCGGGAAGGACATGGGGGTATACTGATACCTGTAACGATGTGATCCGCTTTCACCATGTATGTTTATTGCGGAAATATAATATGCAAAGTTTGGCCAAAATCGGTTTTATATTCGGGAGCGACATTTGTATTGGAACTATATCTAAATCTGAACCGATTTTACCCACTTTCACAATATGTGTTTCTAGTTCGATTATTATTATTAATGTTGTGCCAATTTTAAAGAAAATCGGAAAAAGTCAAATCGGGAGCAACATTTGTATGGGGGCTATATCTAAATATGAACCGATCTTACCCACTTTCAGCATAGCTGTTTCTAGTTCAATTATAAAATTGTGTGCCAATTTTAAAGAAAATCGGGTACAATATGTGGATTTTAGAGCGGAAAAAGTCAAATCGGGAGCGACATTTGTATGGGGGCTATATTTAAATATGAACCGATCTTACCCACTTTCAGCATAGGTGTTTCTAGTTCGATTATAAAATGTTGTGCCAATTTTAAAGAATATCGGGTACAATATGTCGTTTCTAGAGCGCAAAAAGTCAAATCGGGGGTGACATTTGTATGGGGACTATATCTAAATCGGAACCGATCTAACCCGCTTTCATCACAGGTATTTCTAGTTACATTATAAGGTGTTATGCAAAATTGGAAGAAAATCAGGTACTATATGTGCTTTATAGGGCGGAAAAAGTCAAATCGGGAGCGACATTTGCCTGGGGACTATATCTAAATCTGAACCGATTTCCTCCAAATTCAATACCGATCGTCCCTGGCCAAAAAAGTAACGACCTGTAGAGTGCGAACAAGCTTAGATGGACAGCAGGCGGACGGACAGACAGACATCGTTAAATCGATTCAGCTGGTGATTCTAAGCCGATGCGTATACTAAAATGTAGGTCTAGCTCGATTATTTCTTGGTGTTACAAACATAACTTATAATACCCGTGGACTACGAAGTGGTGTAGGGTATAAAAATACATTTTCCTGTAATGTTACTGCAATTCTACGAAATGCAATGTGGAATGCAATCCATTGTGGATGCTGTATAAAGTTCGTTTGTACTTGTTCTCTCTGATTTTGAAGAAATTTTCCAAACATTTACTTTTCTATATGGCGACTAAAGCAGCCTTTCCCGATTTTCCAAAAATACGAAATTGTAGACATAAGGGTGAATCGACAAAAAAAATATTTTTGTCAAAAGATAATTAATACAAGTAGTACATTCCACAATATTACCGACAGATTAGAAATTTCTAAATATCCCTGTATTTTACGTATCTACGCAATTACCAACGAATTTCATCTTCCTTTCTTCCGTAGGAAGCACATTTTAATCGCATCTCAAAATCCGAATGTGCATTTTTCCCGCTTTTGAGGAAGTTCTTTTAAACATCATCCACAAGTGAATGGGAACGATTTTTTGGAATGGGGTCACACAGGTAAGGTGTCCGATTTGCATCCAGAAGGTCTCGGGTTCGAATCGTGGCACGGGAAAAACCTTTTTTATATTTTTATTACTTTCATAAATAAACTATGTTTAATTTTGCATAATTTTAACAATTTTAAAAATTTTGCTTCAAAAGTACAAATTTATTGCTTTTTTAATGTACTTAAAATATTTCATATTTTTATTAAATACTAAATTAAGTTTTGTCAATTTATTTAATACTAAATTAAATAGTATTTATTATATTTATTTGCGTTATATATTAGTTCATATCAAATAAATATTTTGTTATGTTTCCTATTGTCAGTTCTACCGAACTAAATGATTTGTTTTAGTTATTCACCATTCACAACAGAGGATTGCTGAGATGGTTAGAGTGCCGCAGTAGCAACCATAAGGTTCGCTGTTCTACGCCCGGTAGCGGCGGATTTTTTAACCAGAAATGGAAACAAGTGAAAAAGTGTTCTCAAGAACTGGGCATCGCCAAGACCACTTTATGTCGAATTTTCCGTTAGGATATTGGTTGACACCTATACAAGATCAAGCCAGCTCAAGAATTGAAGCCGATGAACCATTTGAAGCGACGTACCTTCTCCGATTGGGCACTGGAGAAAATGCGCAAAGATGATGAATTTCATCGCAAAATCATCTTCAGTGACTCAGTTCATTTTTGGCTCAATGGGTTTGTCAATAAGCAAAATATGCGTTATTGGTTTGGTGAAAATCCACATGTGTTTCATGAGTCAACACTTCTTTCACAAAAAATAACTGTTTGGTGCGGTTTGCATGCCGACGACATCATTAGGCCATACTTTTTTCGTCGACAAAAACGATCGTCGCGTTACTGTGAATGGCGATCGTTATCGCGCTATGATTACCGATTATTTTTGGCCCGAATTGGAAAACAAGGACTTGGACGACATGTGGTTTTAATAGGACGCTGCCACAAGGCACATAGCATACGTTACAATCGATTTAGTGAAGAGTTAGTTTTTGGAGCATGCTATCTCAGGAAATGGACCAATCAGTTGGCCGCCTCGTTTGTGCGATTTAACGCTTCTAGACTTTTTTTCATTGGTTTATGCCAACAAGCCGACGACGTTGGAAGAACCCAGAGCCAACATTGAACTCGAAATAGCGGCCGAAATGTGTGAACGAGTCATCGAATCGACCGCTGCCGACGTGCCCGCGGCAGCCATATGAACGAAGTCGAGTTCCATTCATAAATGTTTTAATTGTATTTCAAGTCCATCATAAAGTTTTGGAAATGTTGCATTAAAAAAATTGCAAAATTTGTTCGGTAACAAATTACCTTAAAACTGGATCGACAATTGTTAGTAACAAAACTGCGGATCAGTTGTAAATTGCTCGAGTAGTGTGAGGTCTCGAACCGCAATATGTTCGACGTGTTATCAGGGAGAACACTTTATCTGGTGGGTACTGTACAAGGTGATGGCAGGAGCCCAGCTGACTGAAATTTTTTCATTGCGAAGTAATCGAAACTCTCAAATTTATTGTATACATTTCTCAATGTTTACGGTTTGCTTTGTTTACTTTTTCCAATGGCTAATTTTCAAAATATTAAACGTTACATTTTGAAAACGAAGTTGATTGAAAATGTAACATTTCTTTTTAAAAGAACATACAAAAGTGATAAGACAAAATGCGCCGTTGTTGCATTTGCAAAAAAGTGGGACGTGGAAATGGACCGTTCTTCAATATTCTGAAAGACCAGAGGAGAAAAAATAAATGGAGTAAGATTTGCCGGATGGAGTTCCGACCAAATGCGTGCATATGTGGTGATCACTTTTTGCCATCAGATATTATAAGCGGTGTGCAAAGAGCTATCTTAATGCCCAACGATGTGAAAAGTCTGGAAATGGTGTTCCATGCGGTAAATGGTTTTGAAATAAACCACAACAGAAGCATACAAGAGCCCCTTATTGAAGATAGTACGTCCGTTGACCTTCCAGAACAAGTAAAAAAGTTGTTATACCCTACACCACTTCGTGGGCTAGGGTATTATAAGTTAGTTTCGCCCCAAATGTTTGTAACACCAAGAAATAATCGAGCTAGACCCACCTTAAAGTATACCGATCGGCTTAGAATCACCAGCTGAGTCGATTTAACGATGTCTGTCTGTCCGTCTGTCCGTCTGCTGTCCATCTAAGCTTGTTCGCACTCTACAGGTCGCAATTGTTGTCCGATTGTCATGAAACTTGGCAGAAGTTATTTTTTCTGGCCAATGACCATCGGTATTGAATTTAGAGGAAATCGGTTCAGATTTAGATATAGCCCCCATACAAATGTCGCTCCCGATTTGACTTTTTCCGCCCTATAAAGCACATATAGTACCCGATTTTCTTTAAATTTGGCACAACATCTTATAATCCAACTAGAAACACCTATTCAAAAATTGGGTAAGATCGGTTCAGATTTAGATATAGCCCCCATACAAATGTCGCTCCCGATTTGACATTTTCCGCTCTAAAAACGACATATTATACCCGATTTTCTTTAAATTTGGCAGAACATCTTATAATCCAACTAGAAACACGTGTGCAAAAATTGGGTAAGATCGGTTAAGATTTAAGATTTAGACGGTTTAAGATTTAGATATACAAATGTCGCTCCCGATTTGACATTTTCCGCTCTAGAAACGACATATTGTACCCGATTTTCTCTAAATTTTGCAGAACATCTTATAATCCAACTAGAAATACGTGTGCAAAAATTGGGTAAGATCGGTTCAGATTTAGATATAGCCCCCATACAAATGTCGCTCCCGATTTGACATTTTCCGCTCTAGAAACGACATATTGTACCCGATTTTTTTTAAATTTTGCAGAACATCTTATAATCCAACTAGAAACACGTGTGCAAAACTTGGGTAAGATCGGTTCAGATTTAGATATAGCCCCATACAAATGTCGCTCCCGATTTCACTTTTTCCGCTCTAAAATCCACACATTGTACCCGTTTCTCTTTAAAATTGGCACAACATCTTATAATTGAACTGAACATCTATGCTGAAAGTGGGTAAGATAGGTTCAGATTTAGATATAGACCTCATACAAATGTTGCTCCCGAATGTTTAACCGATTTTGGCCAAATTTTACATATTATATTTCACCAATAAACAGACATGGTGAAAGCGGGTCACATCGTTCTAGGTTTCAATATACCCCCATACAAATGTCCTTTCCGATTTAACATTTTTTGTCAAACACATACATTTACAGGATGCAAAAATCATTCCCGATTACATCTTTTTACCGAATTGAATTGCAATGAGAATTGTTTGGGTGATGTCCATATGTCCATACTTTGAAATGACTTTGGTATACTACTGTATAATTTGTATTTGTCTGTCGGACAATTAGATCAATTACCATATTATTTACCATACTCGTTAAATTTGACTGAAGATGAATTTATAGCATATAAATTATATGAATATAATTTATATAATTTGTGTGAACTACATAAAATTGCTCCCATGAAATACCTGGGTTTAGTAATCAAAGCGAGGTACATACGCAGGGAGTGGTGTAGGGTATTATATAGTCGGCCCCGCCCGACTTTAGCCTTTCCTTACTTGTTTTTCAAATGTCGTATCCACTTCCGCGTTAGACATTTGAACCGAAGGCTCAAAGTGCAAAAGTCCAAACAGATGATAATGGGATATAAAAAATTTCTTAAAATTGACCTTTGAATATATCCATTATATTATTTGTTCATATCTTTAATCATTTTATTTAATTTATGGATACTATAACAATGTGCAATAAATTCCAGATAAAATAAATTGTCTTCAAATGTATACGCAATTGTTGATATAGTAATCTAAAAATACAAAATATGTACACAAATCAAAACAAATAATAATTTGTTTATTTCAAATTGATTTTTTCACATTTTGTTTACATTTTTAAATCAGCTGGCTTTGACAGTATCGATTATCTTTCCAACAACAAAATGCCTGTGGTTGTTGTTCTAGTGCTATCGCCTGTATAAATACGCCTTGGTACTGTATTTTACTTTTTGATGTGTTTAGCTTCCTTCGATTGAACATTTTATAAATTTTATGAAAATTTCATTGACAGAAGTTTTCGGATTTTTATATTCAAATCGAAAATTTTCTTGAAGAATACAGACGTTTGTTTTTCTTCCGTTACTTGCATTCGTGAGTTTTTTCTTGCGCGTGTTTGGTGAATTACTTGTAGAGGAATCGAGTGTCCAAATATTCTATACATTTCTGGTCCAAGTCCAGGGAATTGAAGGTGAAGATTTCACAACCGAGGTATAGCAATTAGTTGCAATAACGGAAAGAGAGGATTCAATCGCGTACATTGTGCAAAAGGGTATCCATTTTATATAATATTGGACCGACATCGTTAGGATCAATCCAGTGTGGTAAGAGGATAATCAGATTGTTGATAGATTGACGGTAGCTTCATTTTAATTATCACACCTTAGGTCGTGGACCCGAATGGATTCAAGGGATTCCTAACCCTATCTCAAACCATATTTTATATTGCATGTCTTAGTCATTAGTCATCAAACGCATGGTTTGATAAATGCAACCACAAAAGCATTACTTTTTCCTGTTGAAGATGAAACGATTCAGAAAACTAACCAATAATTCGACTTACTAAGAAAACAATGACAGTTTCATGTATAAATAAATATATATATATATATACCTATTGGAATAACAAATTACACTGGTGGCACGAGTTATATATAAAAAAACCAACATGAGCCGAAAATTACAAAAGAAACTAACATAATCACATTTTAAGTCATAAGTTTTTCATATAAGCATCGCACATATCGAACTATACATTCTGAAAGCGCAGTTACAAAAACTTTCGATAAAACAGATCATACCATATTGGAATAAAGAACCTCCGTCAACAGGCCTTGGACTACGAGGATGTAAATGGTAAGTCTCATATTTCGTTTATTTCACACTGTATAAGCTCTTTTATGAATACAGATTCTTTAAATAACTATCAAAGTTACTAATTCACTAAAATTCAGAATTAATTTGTAATTTTTTTTATTAACAAAATACTTTATTATCTGTTTAATGTAAAATAAGTTCGTTTAAACAACCTCAGTTTTACCTTCAACTTTAAAACAAGATATTTTAAATCGAATCTTCATTATTTTCACATTAATTTTTATTCTGTTAAAATCAGTATAAATATGTCTAATATATAATTTGTTGTTGAAATGATATTTTAAAATCTTGTTATTTTCAACCACGAAAGATGATGAGGACTAGATAAATAATACCTTCTCGGGCTGACGCCGGCCGATTTCGGAATAGTCAGTATGGTATGGCGGGTAAAGAGAACGAAAGTGGCAGTATGACATTTAATGCTACATATACCTATTAACATCGTGACTCACTTCCTCTTCTGAAATTTCTTTTTTTCACCTTTTCTATAAAGAGCTACCTTATATAATTTTCTTTTATGTGGACGTACCCAAATCTAACTCCAAGGGAAAAAGAACTGCCGCAAGACTGAGCACGGCCGGTGACAAGAAGGTATCCATTTCCCAAGGAGGTAGGGCCAAGTCACAGTAAAGAGTAGCCTAACTCTTTTAATCTTTATATAATTGGCTTTAAAAACGTATTATTTTTATTTGCTTTCAGATTTCACTTTTTACCACTCTAGACAATTGATTCTGGACACATTTCCCACATCTGATTACATTTCACATAAGTTTCAGTTAGGAACCATTCACAATTGTCTATAGTATGCCTTGGACTTCTCTAGATAAATTGTATTTCAAGCAAATTTGGTTAAATTAAGTGCATCAAATTAAATTCTGTCATTAGTTATCTAAATTAATTATTAATTACTAAAAAGGAAACTAAATTAATTATTAAACATGTAACATTTTAAATTTGAACTTTTGACTTTGTAAGGTAGAATAACATTAATTTTTATTTTTATTTTCAGGTTTATGTTTGGCATTTGAAGAATGGAACGCTATACGCTCGTACAAAATTTGGAACTATTAAAACCTTACTTCCAAAGTAATGAGTCTTTAACGTAAAGTGTAAAAAATTTAGGTGGAAATTTTTGGAAAAGAGACTGGCCTTCAGTTCAGCCTTCACGAAGCTCATTTTCATCTAGGTGGCTATGTCAATAAGCAAAATTGCCACATATGGGGTTCAAAGAGACTATTGAGAAGCCAATGCATCCACAACGAGTCACTATTTGAAGTGGATTTTGGGCTGGTGGCATCATTGGCTCATGTATTGAAAAATTGGGTTGATAGAATGAGGTACTGCCGAGCCAGTCGTGGTATGAATATCATATGAATGATTAAACATTAAACTTTCACAGATTTTTTAATACAACTTTGGTGATTTTACGGTTGGGGGGTATAGAATAGTCTGCCCGCGAGACTTTAGCTGCCAACAATCGTTATTTAACGAACTCAAAAATGTTCGCTGTCGCCAAATATTCCGATACAGATTTACGCTTATCGGCCACAAATCAAATAATGTTGCGTATGAGTGATACGTTAATGATCAATTAATGTTATTCATACGAACAGCTGGACAATTCTAAATAAGCTATTTACATATTTTGCCACGTTGCTGTAGAGAACGATTTACTGACTTAGTAAATTTCAAGGCAACGTTAAAAGTATAAAACATCCTCTCCAAAATATGTGTGTATATTTTTTGTAAATCTAAACTATTCGAGGTACACAAACATGTAAACAGTGCAAAATATGATTGTGATAATCGAACTTTCGCCATTCATGTTAAAATTTGTTTTATGCAACAAAAATTTTGCCAAAGGGCAAAAACATTTTTATGTATTTTTTTTCTAAACTCGAAAATGATATTAAACAAGTAAGAAAAGGCTAAAGTTGGGCAGGGCCGACTATATGATACACTCTACTTTATACCAGAAATTCAATTCGGGAAAAAAATGAAAACGGGTAGAATTTTTGTATGTTTCCTAATCATAGGCTAATATGAGCTAATCCAATTTGTCAAATCGAAAAGAAAATTCGTGGTTTCTGGGGCGGAAAAAGTCTATGCGGGAGCAAAATTTATATGGAAACTATAGTAAATCTGAACCAATCTGTCCCATTTTCACCATATGTGTTTCTTGTTGAAATATAAGATATTTTGAAAGATTTGAAGAATATCTGTCAAAATATGTGGTTTGTAGAGTGGAAAAGTGAAATCGGGAGTAAAATTTGTGTGGGTGCTATATATAAATCTGAAACGATCTAACACATTTTTACCACAGGTGTTTCTAGTTGTTGAAATATAAGATGTTTTGCCAATTTTTAAGAATATCTTTTTATACCCTACACCACTTCGTGGACTAGGGTGTTATAAGTTAGTTTCGCGCCAAATGTTTGTAACATCAAGAAATAATCGAGCTAGACCCACTTTTAAGTATACCGATCGGAGAATCACCAGCTGAGTCGATTTAACGATGTCTGTCTGTCCGTCCGCCTGCTGTCCATCTAAGCTTGTTCGCACTCTACAGCTCGCAATTGTTGTCCGATTGTCATGAAACTTGGCAGAAGTTATTTTTTCTGGCCAAGGACCATCGGTATTGAATTTGGAGGAAATCGGTTCAGATTTACATGTAGCCCCCATACAAATGTCGCTCCCGATTTGACTTTTTCCGCTCTAAAATCCACATTTGGACCCGTTTTTCTTTAAAATTTGCACAACATCTTATAATACAACCAGAAACACCTATGCTGAAAGTGGATATGATCGGTTCAGATTTAGATATAGCCCCCATACAAATGTCGCTCCCGATTTGACTTTTTCCGCTCTAAAATCCACATATTGTACCCGATTTTCTTTAAATTTGGCACAACACTTTATAATCGAAATAGAAAGACCTATGCTGAAAGTGGGTATGATCGGTTCAGATTTAGATATAGCCCCCATCCGCTTTAGAAACCACATATTGTACACGATTATCTTTAAAATTGCCACAACATCTTATAATCCTAACTAAAAATACCTATGGTGAAAGTGGGTAAGATCGGTTCAGATTTAGATATAGTCCCCGTACAAATATCGCTCCCGATTTGACTTTTTCCGCTCTAGAATTCACATATTGTACCCGATTTTCTTTAAAATTGGCAAAACATTTGTTTTAGTTTTTTCGTTTGTATTTTTTTGGTCTGTAATCAATATTTGATTTGAACTGGGATATTGTCCTGGCTCAAGACCATTTTGCCTCTATATTTAATAGAATGCAAATTTATTTACAAATGGCATGGTGACATTTATTACTTGGCTGCAGACTACCACTATCATGATTTCCACCCTGTCTAAAGGTTTCATTCAGGTGGCTTCGCAGCGACTTTTCAACATCAAACCCGGCCTCTATAAGGAGATAATTTTCACAAACGAACGAGAATCACAACTCACTTGCCGAATTTGCGTTTAAAAAATCGCACCAAGTAATAAAGTACGCATGCCATCTTACAAGCATCTCATTGAGTTGCATATGTAAGTATGTGTATGTGCAGGTATAGTTACCCAGCAATACTTCTGCCGTGCCAACGCTCATTTGTTTTAGTTTTTTCGTTTGTATTTTTTTGGTCTGTAATCAATATTTGATTTGAACTGGGATATTGTCCTGGCTCAAGACCATTTTGCATCTATATTTAATAGAATGCAAATTTATTTACAAATGGCATGGTGACATTTATTACTTGGCTGCAGACTACCACTATCATGATTTCCACCCTGTCTAAAGGTTTCATTCAGGTGGCTTCGCAGCGACTTTTCAACATCAAACCCGGCCTCTATAAGGAGATAATTTTCACAAACGAACGAGAATCACAACTCACTTGCCGAATTTGCGTTTAAAAAATCGCACCAAGTAATAAAGTACGCATGCCATCTTACAAGCATCTCATTGAGTTGCATATGTAAGTATGTGTATGTGCAGGTATAGTTACCCAGCAATACTTCTGCCGTGCAAACGCTCATTTGTTTTAGTTTTTTCGTTTGTATTTTTTGGTCTGTAATCAATATTTGATTTGAACTGGGATATTGTCCTGGCTCAAGACCATTTTGCATCTATATTTAATAGAATGCAAATTTATTTACAAATGGCATGGTGACATTTATTATAACTAGAAAACATTTTATAATCGAACTAGAAACACCTATGATGAAAGTGGGAAAGATTTAGATATAGAACCATACAAATGTCGCTCCCGATTTGACTTTTTCCGCTCTAGAAACCACATATTGTACCTGATTTTCTTTAGAATTTTTTAATCGAACTAGAAACAACTATGCCGAAAGTGGGTAAGATCGGTTCTGATTTAGATATAGCCCCAATACAAATGTTGCTCCGAATGTTTAACCGATTTTGGCCAAACTTTACATATTATATTTTACCAATAAACATACATGGTGAAAGGGGGGTCACATCATTACCGGTTTCAATATACCCCCATACAAATGTCCTTTCCGATTTAACATTTTTGTCAAACACATACATTTACATCATTCAAAAATCCTTCCCGATATCACTTTTTTAGCGAATTCAATTGTAGTGAGATAGTGCAGATTATTCTATGTTTCAACTAGGAATACCTACCGTGAATGAGAAATATATAGGCACATGTTTTGGCACAGGCCTTAAGTGTTGTTATAGGCCCCTTCAAATGTTCGTCCGATTCATCCTATTACCGCTGTATAATCTGTATTTATCATTGGATATTGATCAATTTTCCATATCAGGTTATATTTACTTTACTCGGAATATCTGCTGGAAAATTGGATCACTTACTTTATTTTTTACCATACCCAATAAATTTGACTAAATATGAATTGATAGAAACTGTATAATTTATATGAACTACATTAAATTGCTCCCATGAAATACCTGGGTCTAGTAATCAAAGCGAGGTATATACGCAAAGAGTGGTGCAGGGTATTATATAGTCAGCCCCGCCTGACTTTAGCCTTTCCTTGCTTGTTTAAAATATATTTATTTTTTTCATATTTATGTTTGCACACACATTTTTTGAGCCAACTATAATTTTTCTCACGCCACTGCACCAGACTCTAGCCAAATAGTGGCAAATATTTCTTTCGTTCGTTCTCTCGAAATGATTGTGATATAAAAAGTAGACACATTTCGTATGGAATTATGCAAATTACTCTCGATTCGAATGTAAACTGAAATTTAACAATTTCATTACTGCACGTTACATTGTCGATAAAAAAGAAGCAACAACAGCAACATTTTGGAACCTCATCAATATTTCAGTTTGAAGAAAAGGGAAACCGAAACCCAAACCATATGCACGTACGTACATACCAATAAAAACAATGTCTCCTTCTGCATCTTCGCCTCCTTCTTCTGTGTGTAAGAGGGGAGGTGGTGGAGTTGCTCTCCATATCCTCGGCTCCCTTGATTGTTGTTGTTGTTGTTATCATTGGTTGTGGCAATAACTTATACGGAGGAGCAGTGGCTGCGGTAGCAGCAACAGTGACAGTAGTGCGACTACCCAAAGTACTTTGAATAACATTTTCCAATATAATGACGTATACAGATACGAATGTACACACGCTCACACACACATGTAGACAGGAATACGTATTTGTATGTCTATATATCTACAGACTCTAGGCATTGAATTATGACTAGAGTAATCAAAGAACGGTGGTTAAAGAGACGGCCAGAGGACATTGGCAGAACAATGAAAATATATGGATTATTTGATACTTCTTGAGTAGATATATCATAAGTATTTTAGGTAATAGCAATAAAGGGAAATTTGTCTACCTTCACCATGACATTGTGTATTTTACAGTTATGGTTCAGAATCAAAATGTATCGATCAAAATTCAATAACATTTGTTCTAGAAAACATTTTTGAGTTCCGTAAGAAATTGATATTGGAAAATGACTCCAGGATTATTTTAAGATATTAAAATGGATTTTTTATAAATTAGCTACTTTTTGTATTTTACGATTTTAAAGAATAGTATAATTTTTATTTTTTGGATTTATTTTATTATTTAATTTTATTTTATTTTCTACTACTACAAATTTTCACCTTTCCATGGCGCCTTGAAAGGGTAACTTTTGCCTGCACGAAATTTCACATATTAGGGTTTGCATTTTCCCGTACTTTTTATTTCCCGGGAAACGGGAATTATTTTTTCAATTTCCCGGGATCCCGGGACAGCACGGGAAATCGTCAACATGCTGTTTACCATGAGTTAAGCTTATTTTTTTCCAATAAAACATTCACATTTTATTAAAGTAAAATAAATATATATTTCGCAAAGAACCTGTCACAGAATTCATATAATAAAGCGCAATGTGAGATAAATTCAAACATCTTTTCAAGTTTCAAAATTTCAGATATTTCTTATTTTATTGGAAAATGTGGACGCGACGGAGAATGATCGTTCACATTTATAGTGAGTATAGCATTAAGAAATGTTTGTTCTTTGTCCTGTCGCATCAAAAACATTAAATTTTTTTTTGGCGTTCGAATACACGCCAAAATCTATTTTTCCCGCATTTTATTTTTTTCATATGGAGCTTGACAGGAAAAAGTGGATTTTGAGTCTATATCCGAACGCAGCTTAAAAATATTTTGTCACTCAACTGCAATATTTGACATATCTGATTAAAAGCCATGTTATTTTGTATACAACATTTTTAATTTTTTTTGTAAAAATTATGGAAAAAATATGCGAGAAATATGTAAAATTTTGTACTGAATTCCCGCGGTATTCTCGTACGAATTTCCCGGGATACGGGAAATGGAAAATGTGCGAATTCCCGGGAATTTTCCCGCGGGAAATCCCGGGATGCAAACCCTAATACGTATAGCGCAAAAAGTCAGAAAAATCAGCTCCAACGATCGAATTATTCATTGTTTAAAGAAGAGACAAATTCTCATAAGACGCATGGTTGTAATTCAATGGCCCGCTACCCTCGGTATATTCGAGTATATGCTATGGGGTACAATATGAATGGATGAATGTGAATGTCCACATGTCTGTGTGTGTGTGTGAGTATGTACGTATGTCTGATTGTGTTACAGTTGTTGCTGCCTTTTTTTGTGCGGCACACAAAGTGTCATTCCGAAATGTACGTGATTCAATTATAAAATGCGGTTTTCAAATCGTTGAAAAATTTATGTATTTTCATTTTATGTACATCCGGAACATTTTGCAATGTTGTCGACGACATCTTTCCGACTCTGCTTTCGATTATCCCCTACATTAGGCGCAATAGCTCATTTGACTAAGGATTTCCATATGCATTGTGTGATGGCAAGTTTTCCAAATAACTAGTTTAGAATGTTAAGGTTGGAGTTCATTCAGGTATCTGTCAATCGAAGAATGCTTAACTATAGTAGGCATTCGATTTCCGACCTAATGCATGCTGACTAATGAAATTTCAAATAAATGCACAGTGGTAAAAAGAATTGGAACTAGTCGCATAGCGTCACCAGCAAAGCAAAAGTGTATAATAGCAATTTTCGTAATTTTACTGGAGGACCAAAAAATTAAAGGTATAAAAACCGATTTTCGGGATATATTTAAAATGCAAATATGCAATTAGATTATGAAGAAAGTAGCCACAGTGAAAATAACTGATTTATTTAAACAAATTTGAATATTGATATAATGTAATATATTTTTTCAGAATGTTTTTTGTATGTCCAATCAAAAAATCAATTTTTTATTTTTGTGATGTTCAGACCTTTTGCACTTCAAGTGACGATATGCTTCCAGCAGCAAATTTGTTTTTAAAGATTTTTTCGATTGTCAATGAAGATCATTCAAATTGAAATCACAAAGGAAGACTTTGTGTAGGAAAAGTAATTCAAGGTAATACAATTTAAAAACAAGTAAGGAAAGGCTAAAGTCGGACGGAGCCGACTATATGATACACTCCACTTTCTATCCTATTACAATTCAATTCTGTAAAAAAGTGAAATCGGGAAGGATTTTTGTACCCTGTAAATGTATGTGTTTGACAAAAAATGTTAAATAGGAAAGGACATCTGCACGGGGGTTTATTGAAACATGGAACGATGTGACCCGCTTTCACCATGTATGTTTATAGGTGAAATATAATATGTAAACTTTGGCCAAAATCGGTTAAACATTTGGGAGCAACAACTGTATATATATAACAAATATAGCTAAATCTGAACCGATCTTACCCACTTTCAGTATAGGTGTTTCTAGTTCAATTATAAAATGATATACCAATTTTAAAGAAAATCGGGTACAATATGTGGTTTCTAGAGCGGAAAAAGTCAAATCAGGAGCGACATTTCTATGGGGCTATATCTAAATCTGAACTGATCTAACGCGCTTTCGCCACAGGTTTTTCTAGTTAGATTATAGGGTACTGTGCCAAATTTGAAGCAAATCGAGTGAAATATGTGGTTTCTTGAGCGGAAAAAGTCAAATCGGGAGCGACATTTGTATGGAGGCTATATATAAATCTGAACCGATCTGGCCGATTTTCGCCACAGCTGTTTCCAGTCCAATTATAGAGTACTTTGCCAAATTTTAAGCAAATCGAGTGAAATATGTGGTTTCTAGAACGGAAAAAGTCAAATCGGGAGCTACATTTGTATGGGGACTACATCTAAATCTGAACTGATCTGACCGATTTTCACCATAGCTATTTCCAGCTCAATTATAGGGTACTGTGCCAAATTTGAAGCAAATTGAGTGAAATATGTGGTTTCTAGAGCGGGAAAAGTCAAATCGGGAGCGACATTTGTATTGGAGCTATATCTAAATCTGAACCGATTTGCTTCAAATTAAATAGCGTTTGTCCTTGATCCACAAAACTTTCTTGTGCCAATTTTTGATAAGATCGGACTATAATTGCGACCTGTAATTTGATTACAACAATAGATGGACAGACAGACGGACATTGCTAAATCGACTCAGAAAGTGATTCTAAGCCGATCTGTATAATAAACGATGGGTCTAACTCGTTTCCTTTTGGGTGTTACAAACAAATGCACAAAGGCATAATACTCTCGTGGAGTGTATAACAAGAAAGGTCAGGCTATTTCGACTATATGGTTACCTCTACTTATTACCTGATTACAGGGATGCTTTAAACTATCAACTTTAGTTTAATGGCAGCCAGACGTACATTTCTCTTACAGTGTAGAGGCGTGATAAGGCGGGGTTTTTCGAAATTCGTACTTTTAAGGGGTAAAATGGGTTTGAAAGGGATACAAATGGTACCACCGAAATGACCAAATGGCTAGGCCCAGAATCTTTAAATTTAATTCGCAAATTCCTCTTAGAGCTTCAAAGCGCCTGAGAAAATATTTTTGAAAATTCGTACTTTTTGCCACCATAGCATTTTTCGATATCTTTATTGGTTCGGATTGTAGCAAAAGTAGCTATGTGTTTCAGATATATAAACTTTTATCAAAAGTAGCTATGTGTTCTCCCGCACATAGCTATTTTTTCAGCTCACAGAATGATTCAAGAAAGACATTAAATATATCTAAATTATTATCTTTACTTAAAAATGAAATAAATTTGCACCTGCAAAATAATGTTGTCGTCATTTTGGAAATCAACGATTTAAAATGGTACCTTTCTTGGAAGTTTGGTTTTCCGAAGAGTGTAAATTCTAATTGAAGTAAAACATTGACACCCATCTTTTAACAAGTTTATTAAAAATTTTAGAAGAAATTGAACAATATATTTCGAACAATAAGGCTAATAATGAGATCGGAAGGTTAAAAATACCAAACCAACCTCGCCAAAAATATGACGTTTTCTCCTATAACTCACATCTATATCTCTTAAACTAGATATTGATACATTTACGAGTACCATCATTGATGGCCTATGCTCCACAAGGAGTTAAATGGAAAATTATGATGGTGATGATCTCTTTGTATCTTTGAATCGGTGCATTATTATAATTTTGACATTCATTTCAAAATTTGGCATGGTTGAGGTTACCAATCTTGGAATGTTATCCAGTTGCCCCCATACGCCCTAGAGATCCAAAATTTTGCAAATCATGTGGAAAATGCTTCTGCTCTGGACATGTTATATATCGTCGATATATATTTATCCGTTAAAAAATTATGGAATTAACTCCAAAAATCGGATAGGAACCTGTGCGTTGGAACGATTTTATCTCATATTAAAACTTGTATGTTCCACTTTTGCTATATGAAATGTAACATGAAATGGATAATTTGATAAAGATGCAATTTAAAATGTGGATTGTGGATCAGTAAATCGAAAGAATAAATCTGGTCCGAAATTTAACAGGAAAAATCTCCTGCCAAGTTTCACAGTGAACGCACAACAATTGCTATCTGTACTTCGATACTTAGCTTAAGGGTATAGCTTGATTATTTTTTGGTGTAACTTATATTCCAGCATCTCATCTTAAAAAGCTAAAACTAATGAATATTATATCATAGATATAAAATAATATAAATATTGAAATTTCAATAAATAAATTCCGTAGTAAAAGTACTTATGTGTTGTTTTTTTAGAAAATCATGTAACCACGCCAAAACAGCATAAATTAATGATTTTTATACACTCCACGAGAGTATTATGTCTTTGTTTATTTGTTTGTTACACACAAAAAGAAGGAAGATAGACCCATTGTTAATTATACCGATCGGCTTAGAATCACTTTTTGAACCAATTGTAATCTTGTAATCACGATACAGGTCGCAATTGTAGCCAGAACCAAACGAAACTTTGCACAACGAAGTTTTTCGGGATAAGGACGGACGCCATTTAATTTTGAATCGGTTCAGACTTAGATATAGCCCCATATGAGTTTCACTCCCGATTTGACTCTTTTCACTACCACATATTTTAACAGATTTTCTTCAAAATTGGCAAAACATCTTATATTTGACTAGAAACACCTGTGGTAAAAATGTGTTATATCGGTTCAGATTTATATATAGCTCCCATTAAAATTTCACTACCGATTTCACTTTTTCCACTCTATTAACCACAGATCTCCTTCAAATCTTTCAAAATATATTATATTTCAACTAGAAACATCCATAGTGAAAATGGGTCAGATCAGTTCAGATTTATATATAGCTCCCATTAAAATTTCGCTCCCGATTTGACTTTTTCCGCTCTAGAAACCACATATTGCATCGGATTATCTTCATATTTGGCAAAACATCTTATATTTGAACTAGAAACAGCTATGGTGAAAATAGCCCAGATCGGTTCAGATTTATATATAGCTCCCATTAAAATTTCGCTCCCGATTTGACTTTTTCTGCTCTAGAAACCACATATTTTAACAGATCCTCTTCTAATTAGGCGAAATACTTTATATTTGTTCTATAAACAGCCATGTTGCAAATGGATCAGATCGGTTCAGATTTATATATAGCTCCCACACAAATTTCACTCACGATTTCACTTTTACCACTCTATAAACCACATATTTTAACAGATCTTATTCAAATCTTTCAAAATATATTATATTTCAACTAGAAACATCCATAGTGAAAATGGGTCAGATCGGTTCAGATTTACATATAGCTCCAATACAAATTTCGCTCCCAGATAGACTTTTTCCGCCCCAGAAACCACAAATTTTCACTGAATTTCTTCGAACTGAGTATAACACATTATATTTGAACTGGAAGAACATATTTTGAAAGTTAGTATCTTTACTCCATGTTTGGATATAGCCCCGATAGAAATATTCTTTTCGAATTGCCACATTGGACCAGGTCATATTAGAAAATGATTAGGAAACATACAAAAATTCTTCCCGTTTTCACTTTTTTGCCGAGTTGAATTGTATTCGGATAGAAAGTGGAGTGTATCATATAGTCGGCCCGCCCGACATTAGCCTTTCCTTACTTGTTTTTCATAAATTTATGAGAAATGGGTGTAGGAAAAAAAAAACAAAAATCAATCATATCAAAATTATCCCGAAATGAAAAAAATAGACAGTTTGTACGACGGCGACGATATACTTTATTGCCTCACAGGTCGATATTTCAAGGTTTTACAAACGGAATGACAAACTTAGTGTACGCCATCCTGGAGGTGGAGTGTATAAAAATAATATCTTTATTCAAAATTGATTCATGAAAAACTAATTGATGCTTTTAAGTTCTTGCACATCTAAGTGGCACATAGAACCTTGTAGCTCCAAGTGTTTTTTTTAAACATAAGAAAACTAGAAGTTCAATCGGTGCTATTCTTTAAGTTACTTAAATAATAATTAATAATAGCCGCTGGCAAAATAACATATACAGTAGCGTGGCGTCTTTTGTGATGAAGGAAAAAATTTTGTTGATGGTCCCGACTAAAATGAAATATTGGTTTGTTTTATGTGTTCTCCCGAAGAATTTCGCTTTTATCATTGTCCGTTCGTGAGCTAGATGCGTTCAAAATAACCTCCATAAATCAGGTTTTTCTTGAAAAGAATTCACGATGAGAATGTAATTGAGAAAAAAACCGCTAGAAATTAAAATTTGACCCGAACTTTTTAAACCATATTAAAAACTTGCAATATGATCGAGTATAAAGGGCAGATTTATACTATTTTAGTGCAATTTTTGATGCATTTTTTATAAAAACCGCAATAACATTTAAACATTTTTAGTTCGATTTATGTTTTTAGGGGCTCGTTGGAGAGGTGTTGATAACCAATTTTTAGAATTTTCTATCCCATTAAGGGCCGCAAATTTTTTTCGTACTGTTAATACGCAGTGGGTTAAATGTGAAGTTAAAACTGAAATATTGCACCGTAAACATAGTCTAGTCTTATATAAAGCTAATTTTTGGTAATAAATTCAACCATTTCAAATTTCCCCCTTAAAAATTAAAACATGAACAATCTACATAAACTTAAAGGGGAAAAAATTAAATTGTTGTTAATGTTAAATTAACATAGATGGACGCATGGAAATAAAAGTATATTTAGCAGATGTTCTTCTCTTTCATTTGATACTCACATGACACCCAAAAGTACGAAACTAGTATTGAAACATTTACATCCTTTGGAAAGAAAAAGTCCTGTACGAAGGACAAACGACCACATAATAAAAATCTGAGTATGAGTTTTCCTATTAGTGACCTATAGTTTCACTTCTACATAATCTCATTCATGTCGCACGGTTTTATTGTAACATCTTATGTGAAGTTTTCCTCCCAATTTAGCCATTGAAATACCAAAATATCAGATATTTTTTGTGAAAATTTGCTTTTCACAAGACTAGAATGTGTTTGGGATGCAAATAACCCCATATTTAAGTGTTTACATCACAGTTAACCCACTGAGAACCAACAGTAAGAAAAAACAAGTAAAAACGGCGTTAAGTTCGGCCGGGCCGATCTTTATATACCCTCCACCATGGATTGCATTCCGCAGAGGTTGTCGGTTTTCGTAGAAGTGCAGTAATATTACAGGTAAATATAATTTTTTTAATGTAGCCAAACAAATACAAATATGGAAAAATTAATTTTACAAATAAATGTAATGTTTTAATTATTTCAAACCACGCTTATAAGGTAATGCTACCTATACGTCAATTCAAAAGATAACTATTCTTATATTCATATTTTCAAAAATATTTTCAAAGCAATAAATATTGGTAGATAGTGGGTGCTACAGTTGGTTGTATTTTCATTCTATTTGAATTCCAAAAGCACAAATTTTGAAAATCCATTATCAGACGTACATAGTGCAAAATAACCTAACTTCACGATTCAACCAATTTTTGCCGTAAAAGGAAAAGTACGAATTTGGAAAAAAAAACTTTTTATTTTTCATTTCTATGCAGTCAGAGGTATGTGTACACCGAATTCCATGATTCCAGCTGCGCCCATTTTGTTAGTACCATTTTTACCCCCTTGACGTTTCTACGCAATTAGAATTTTATCATTCTAGCAGTAGTCGTTTAGTTGGTACTATTTTTATCCCTCTGTACCATTGTATCTGTTGAAAGTACTAATTTCGAAAAATTCGTCTATTTTCCGCGTCTACGCTGTCAGAAGAATGTATACTCCGAATTTCATGACTCTAGCTGTGGTCATTTGATTGGTACTATTTTTATCCGTTTTTTCATTTTAACCCCAAAAAGTACGAATTTCGAAAAATCAGTTTATTTTCCATGTCTACACACTCAGAGGAATGTATACTCTGAATTTCATGACTCTAGCTGCGGTCATTAGATTGGTACTATGTTTATCCCCGTTTTTCATTTTAACTCCAAAAAGTACGAATTTTGAAAAATCCGTATTTTACTTATCGATGCAATCAGAGGAATGAATACACCGAATTTCATTATTCTAGGTACAGCCGTTTGGTTGGTACAATTTTTATCCCTCTATTCCTATTTTACCCCTTAAAAGTACGAATTTGGAAATAATACTTTTATATTATGTTTCTACTCAATTAGAGGAATGTACACACCGAATTTCGTGTTTCTAGCTGTTGTCGTTTAATATGTACTATTTTTATCCCTTTTTTGCCCCATTTCACCCCATACAAATAAGAATCACTTTATGGTGCACGCTTTTGCTATAAGGGGAATGTGCATACCAAATATCAAGCAAATATAAACAGACATATTCAAAAAACATGCTTAAATACGCTAAAATATTAGGGATTATTATGGATATTTTTAGTCCTTTTCCCTTTGGGCCGATTTCGCCCCATTTCAATCCCAACCGATCTACGACTATAAGACGTATTTATGGAAAATTTGAACGTTCTAGTTCCTTTCGTTTAGATGCTAGTGTGCTTTTAACAGACGGACGGAAGGACGAACGGACATGGCTAGATCGTCTTAAAATTTTATGAAGATCAAGAATATATAGGGTCTCAGGTCGATATTTCAAGGTGTTACAAACGGAATGACAAAGTTAGTATACCCTCATCCTGGAGATGGAGGATATAAAAATTGTCGGCTCTAAATGGGTTAGGTAATTCTAAAAATTTCAATTGGTGATCAATACCTCTCCATCCAACAAAAACACAAATCGAACTAAAATTATGGAAGTTATTGCGGTTTTTATAAAAAATGCATCATAAATTGCACAAAAATGTTAAAATTCTACCCTCTATTCTGGATTAAAATGCAAGTTTTTGTTATGATTTCATAAGGTTCGGACCAAATTTTTATTTCTAACAGGTTTTTTCTAAATACCATTCTCACCATGAATTTCATTCAAGAAAAACCTGGTTTATAGAGGTTGTTTTGAACGCTTCCAGATCACGAACGGATAATGATAAAATCAAAATATTTTGGGAGAACACATGAAGCAAACCAATCATTCATTTTAGTCGGGAACATCCACTACTTTTATTTTGAAGCCACTCTAATATACAACATGTTAAACGTTGAAGTTATGTTTTCGCCAATCAGGCTTTGGTGCAGTTGGAACCTTATTGTTCTAAGGCGGTAAGAAACCTTCAACGAAAATTTGAATTTGTTGTTTTGATGAATCAGTATGTCTAATGCACGAAAAAATAAATTTTAGTTTTCTAACACAATTTTGTTTGTTCTTCAGATGCGAAATAAATCGAGCAAGCCAATTTTGCAAAGTCTTGGAAAATTGGGCTACCATAAATAATGCGAATAAAGCATTAAAAAGAAATTTAGATTTAAACCACCCTTTATATTGTTCTTTATAGTCCCCTCTCCAAAAATGGTCCACTGTGTGTAGGCCATGTTGAAGTCGTCATTGATCGTGCTGAAATGTGTTACCGGTTTTTTATGTCCTGTTCCCTTTTTCTGCTTTAGAGGTATCCGTTCGTTCATTCATTCATTCTGTGCCGTTGATGTTACTTTGTATGCGTACGCGAGCGGTGAACGTGACACCACCTTAGTGGTGCAGCATGGCAAAGAGACAAGGATGTGGCGAAAGCACAGAAGGGGAATGGCGGAATGGTGGAGTGGAAGGAGGTGAAACAAGGATTTTTGTGATTGTGACTACTGTACTTTATGACTATTTTTGAATGTTGTCGTTCGAAATGAAGAAAAACTATTGAACACACACACAGAGGTACATTCAGCCACACAGACAGACACACGTATAAATACAATAAAGCACTCGACGTTACGAAACGGCAGTTAAGTTTAAATTGTGGCTTTGTTTAGATTTATTAAAAAGGAATCTCTGGAAAAAGGAATACAGGACGCGTCTGTCGTGGATGTGTGTCACGAAGAGGCACGAAGAGCACTCACACTCCTCGTACTGCAAAACGGCAGTAATGAAAAAACAATAATAATACACAGCACATAAAGGCGAGGGAACAGGTTTATCTTTCTCAACAGTTCGTGAAAATATTAATTTTTCGCAATTCAACGCATTCTCAATGTGTTACAGGCTCTTGACTCCATACAAAAGGAGACGTTTTTAGTTGCCCCAGCAGAGTGGCATAGAGCTGCTGCCGCAGCGATGTCCTTATAATGTTATGCTGTCGAAATGGCACCATTTAGCTCAAGTGGCCTACTCGTTTCGTTTAGAATTCAGTGAATTTCGCTAGCTGTAGGGAATTTTGACTCCAGATTTCCCAACCACTTCCCAATGATGATGGCGCAACGTTATTGGTGGCGAAGATGATGATGATGATGACTGTGATGGTGACGGTGACGGTGATTGAGATGTTGAATGGCAAGTAGTTTTCGCCAAGTTCTGCGTGCAATTAATTGATAAATGTTCCATAGTGATTTGATTTACTTGAAATCTTTGTATTGGAAGAGTTGGTGGGTTATAGGCCACCAACTCCAAAATAAATAACAGAATATTTAGCACACAAACAAATAGCAAAGTAACGAATCTTCTTGTAGAAGTAATATACATTCACGGCAGATAACTAACTTTTTAGATTTTAAACTAAAGAACATCCCACTACAACGTCAATTTCTTTGGGATAATGCAATTTTTCACACTTTCCACACTTGGGATAATGCATTTTTTCTCACTTCTTCTGTTGCACTCTTCTTGCTGGGTACATTTTCTAGATAGACGATGTAGCTGAAGACTAGCCCATGTAAGCAGTTGGTTGTAACGATTTTTTTAATCGCTTTTACGTCGCAAATAATGTGTGTGTATTACTGTCCAAAAAGGAAACAAGTAAGGAAGGTTAAAGTCTTGCGTGGCCGACTATATGATACCCTACACTTTGTCATTATACCATGTGGTGTAGGGTATAAAAAGGTCGTTACATTTACTACAAATTTGAACAAACTTTGAATGGAAGCTATATATAGACCTGAACCGATCTGACCCATTTTTAATATAAGACGCTTTCCCAAAATTTGATGGAAATTTGTTAAATATGTTGTTTCTACAGCGGAAAGAATCAAATCGGAGGAGACACTTTTATGAGAGCTATATATAAATCTGAACGGATGTGGCCCACTTTCGTCGCAGATGTCTTTAGTTGAAATATGATCTGGTTTGCCAAATTTGAAGAAAATCTGTTCAAATATGCTTTATCTAGAGCGGAAATCAATAATTCAGTGGTGAAATTTGTATGGGAGCTATATATAAATCTGAACCGTTCTGGCATATTTTTACCAGAGCTGTTTCTAGTTGAAATATAAGAAATTTTGCCACATTTGAAGAAAATCTGTTGTAATATGTATTTTCTAGAGCGGAAAGAGTAAAATGAGGAGCAAAATTTGTATGGGAGCAATATCTAAATATGAACCGATTTGCTTCAAATTAAATAGCGTTCGTCCTTGATCCACAAAACTTAATTGTGCCAATTTTTGTTAAGATCGGACTATAATTGCGACCTGTAATTTGATTACAACAATAGACGGACAGACGGACATACGGACGGATAGACGGACATTGCTAAATCGAGACAGAAAGTGATTCTAAGTCGATCTGTATAATAAACGAAGGGGTCTAACTCGTTTTCTTTTGGGTGTTACAAACAAATGCACAAAGACATAATACTCTCGTGGAGTGTATAAACATCGTAAAATTGCCCTTCAATGTGCGCAAGGGCGATAAGTAAGTAAGCTTCACTCGGATAAACCGACTTATATATACCATCACTCTCAGAAAACATATATACGGAAGTTATAAGGGTTTACATTTAACGTAGGGCAGGATAATTTGTGTGGAAGGTACTAGGAGCTTCGTAACATGGTCCCAGCTTCCACATTTATAAAACAATTGTAAAAACATGATCAAATATCAAATCATAGTGGATTCAATGCACCCGTATAGAAGATACGAACGATTTAATATTGCCTAGGACAGAGACAATTGTGTGGGTGGTACAAGAAGGGGTGTGACAAAAGCGTAAATATTTTTTAGGTTTAAAGTGATTATAAAAAAATTTTCAAATATCAAATTGCAAATTGCAAATGATTTTGACTGCCCGTATGGATGTTATGTCGGTTTATTGCAATGTATTATGTATGTTTATTGCAACCAAAGTTTATGCCACTCTGTGTGGGAGGTAACAGGAGGGGTGTGGCAATATCGTCCATATTTTATGCGAATGTAACTCTTGTACAAGCATTGTGAAATATCAAATTTCTCACTATTCCGATCATTTGAATATAAATTATAACAGCTTTAATTTTACGTAGTTTGCGTGATTTGTGTGGGATATACTGGAAGGGGCGCGACAAAGCCCGTCATAATTAGTACACTTAAAGTGTTTATAAAAACATTATTATTATAATTTTTTTTTAAGTATCTTTATTTGCAATCTATTTACAGAGCAAATATTAAGAAAATTGTATACAAACTTACAAATAACAGTTTTTGATAAGTTCCAGCGAACTTATCAAAAGTTTACATTATTCCGTTGGTAAATAACACAACAAATTAAATAGAAATTATTTGAATTCTAACACTTATCCTATTTTACAATTTTGGCTATAGGTTTAAATATAGTTTTATGGCATTTAGGTAATAAAGGGAAAATCAAGGACATGACGTCGTTTCAGTCTTCTAGATTCATTGCTATCATCTAAAAGTGTTAAAGCCTATAAATTAGGATGTAGACTAAATCTATTGAGATAATTACTGCTATATCTTCTAATCTCGATTTTAGCTTTGGAGATATACAGATCATTATGAATTCCATTTCTTACAAATTTGTGATTAGCCTCCGTATGTCCAGATCGGTTTTAATATTGTCTTATATAGGACAACTTTGTTCTCCAAACATAATTGGGATTTTGGGCCTAAAAGCCAAAACATTCGCTTTGTCTTCATCTCTAGCTGTTTTCTTTTTGCTTTTATGTAACGTTCCCATGTTAATCGTCTGTCTATATTCAGACCTAGGTATTTCACATAAGTCGATGAGGGGATAGTGACTCCATCCAGCATTACCTGTGGGCAATCTGCTTTCCTAAGGGTGAATCTTACATGTGTAGATTTTTCAGGATTAACTTTAATGTTCCACATTTTCAACCAAGATTGAGTCAAGTCAAGTTGTTTTTGTATTATATTGGAAGCTTCCACAGGTGACTTGTTAACGATCAGCATACGTTGCTACTGTTACATCGTGATTGGTAGGAAAGTCAGATGTAAATATTGTATACAAAACTGGGCCCAACACACTGCCTTGTGGAACTCCGGATTTTATGAAACCAATTTCCGAATCTTCGTCATTTATGTTCACGTAAAATCTTCTTTCATCTAAATATGATATCATCAGCAGGTAAAAAGGTGTGGGTAAGAGTGATTTCAGTTTATATAACAATCCAAGGTGCCAAACTCTGTCGAAAGCTTGTTTGACATCTAATTTGACATCTATAAAGTGTTATGCTCACTTTGAAAAAATTCTCTGAAAATATGTTGCCGGAAAAAGTCAGATTCGGAGCGAAATTTGTGTTGGAGCTGTATATAATTCTGAACCGATCTGACCTATTTTCACCATAGGTCTTACTGGATTAAATATAAGATGTTTGGCCAAATTTGAACACAATCTGATAAAATACGTGATTTCCAGAAAGGTAAAAGTCAAATTGGGAGAGAAATTTGTATGGGAGCTATATATAAAACTGAACCAATCTAACACATATTCACCACAGGCGTTTCTAGTGGAAATATAAAAGTTTTGCCAAATTTGAAGAAGATCTGTTAATATATGAGGTTTCTAGAGCAGATGAGGTCAAATCGGGAGCGAAATTTTAATGGGAGCTATATATAAATCTGAACCGATCTGACCTATTTTCACCATTTTCGCCAAATCTGAAAACAATCTGATACAATACGTGGTGTCTAGAGTGAAAAGAGTCAAATCGGGAGTAAAATTCGTATGGATGCTATATCTAAATCTGAACCGATCTAACAAATGCTCACCACAGGTGTTTCTAGGTGAAATATAAGATATTTTGTCAATTTTGAACAAAATCTGTTGTAATATATGGTGTCTAGAGTGATTTAGAGGCTATATCTAAATCTGACCCGATTTTCTTCAAATTAAAAAGCGTTCGTCCTTGTCCCGAAAAACTTCGTTGTGCAAAGTTTCATTTGGTTCTGGCTACAGTTGCGACCTCTGTCATGATTACAAGAATTGACAGACGGACATTGCTAAATCGATTTAAAAAGTGATTCTAAGCCGATATGTATCATAAACGATGAGTCTAACTCGTTTCCTTTTGGGTGTTACAAACGAATGCACAAAGACATAATACGCTCGTAGAATGGCAAAATTAATAAGGCAAATTTCATAAATTTTCTTTGCAATCTTTCAACATGATCACAATTTACATCATAAAATGGATTCCATACAAGAGAAGCATATACATGTTTTGATCTAACAAAAGAAGTATACAAAAATTTTCGAGCAAACAGAAACAATTTTTTTTTACAATCAATACGGCCTAATATGTAGCTCCTATTAAAATTTCGCTCCCAATTTGACTTTTTCCGCTCTAGAAATAACTTATTTTAACAGATCTTCATCAAATTTGGCAAAAACATCTTATATTTAAACTAGAACACTCAGGATGAAAATAAGTCATATCGGTTCAGATTTATATATAGATCCCATGCAAATTTCGCTCCCGGCTTAACTCATTCCGCCCCAGAAATCACGTATTTTCTCCGAGCATGGTATACTTGAACTGGAAGTACCTATTATGCAAGTGGGTCACTTTATTCCATGTTTGGATATAGCCAAATATTCTTCTCGATTTGACAAATTGGATCAGGTCTCATTGCCTATGATTACGAAATATACAAAAATACCGTTTTCGGATAGAAAGTGGTGTGTATCATATAGTCGGCCCGCCCGACTTTAGCCTTTCCTTACTTGTTTCACTCTATAGACTACATATTTAACCTTTTTTTACAAATATTTGACGTTATATTACAACTAGAATCACCGATTATTAAAGTGGATCATATCGTTTCAAGTTTTGATATAGTCCCGATACAAATGTATTCTAAGATTTTTCGCTCTAGAAATCTCAAATTGTAACCGATTTTGATCAAACTTGACACAACATATTGTATTTCACATATAAACATATATGATGAGAGTGGGTTTTAATATAAAAAAAATAAAAATATTTTTTTTCATAAAATAAATTGTTATGCTGATTATGAATTCAAAATAAGTAAGGAAGGGTCACGGCTCTCTATATGATACTCTCCCATTTCTAAATCATAAAAATTCAATTCGGTAAAAAAGTGAAATCGGGAAGGATTTTGTATGGGTCCTATATAACACTGTGTGTAATTTTTTTAGTTATGGAACGGACACCACTACGTGCTTTGACCAATGTCATGCACTTTTTTTGGTGGGCCCCAAAGATTTGGAGCCTCGGTGTCATTTTTGCAAAAAAAAAGTGATCATTTTCTCGGTTCATAACTTGCATACCGTTTAGAATTTTGAATTACTCTCTGGAGCAAAGTTGTAGCTCTTGTCATAAAGAACAAAAATTAAATCAATCATATAAAATCAAAAAAACTTCATCTTCAAAATCGTAAATGTCGTCCAACAATTCTTATAGGCTGTAGTGTGTGTAGGTAGCGTATACGTGCTGTTGATTAAGGATAATATAACTCATACACAATGTAGTCAGAATGACCATTAGCAGAAACAGTCCTGCAAGAATCATATGTTCCAGAAAGTTGCTTAGGTAAATTTTTGTAGTTGATTTATTCCTTGAAATTTGAACGGTTTGTACCTATTGACCTGAACAGGGGAAAACGGTTAAAAAATCATTTTTTTAAGTTTTTGACAATTTGGCCTTGATTTTATATATTCTTTATGATAAGGGCTACAATTTTGCCTCAGATAGTAAATCAAATAAATCCAAACGGTTTGCAAGATATGATCACTGTTTGCAAAAATGACACCAAGGCCCCAAATCTTTGGGCCCATAAGAAAATGCATGACTTTGGGCCAAACTGGGAGAAACTGGTCTTTTTTTATGGTCTTTTATCACATAGTGGTGTCCGTATATGGTTATATTTTCGTGTAGACTGTGTAGTTGACCGGTTTGACCCAGTTTCACAATGTGTGTTTCAGTATTCGCCTGTTTTTGCCAAATTTAATAATAATTTGTTAAAATATTTAGTTTCTGGAGCGGAAAAGTCAATGGGGAGCTATTATACCGATCGACTTAAAATCACTTTTTGAATCGATTTAGCAATGTCAGTCCGTCCGTCTGTCTGTCTGTCCGTCTGTCTGTCTGTCCGTCCATCTATTCTTGTAATCACGATACAGGTCGCAATTGTAGCCAGAACCAAATGAAACTTTGCACAACGAAGTTTTTCGCGATAAGAACGAACGCTATTTAATTTGAAGAAAATCGGTTCAGATTTAGATATATCCCCCTACGAATTTCACTCCCGATTTGACATTTTCCGCTCCAGAAACGACATATTGTACCCGATTTACTTTAAATTTGGCACAACATCTTCTAATCCAACTAGAAACACCTATGCAGAAAGTGGGTATGATCGGTTCAGATTTAGATATAGCCCCCATACAAATGTTGCTCCCGATTTGACATTTTCCGCTCTAGAAACCACATAGTGCACCCGATTTTCTTTAAATTTGGCACATCATCTTATAATCCAGCTAGAAATACCTGTGCAGAAAGTGGGTAAGATCGGTTCAGATGTAGATATAGCCCCCATACAGATCTCGCTGCCGCTTTGACATTTTCCGCTCTAGAAACCCCATATTGTACTCGATTTTCTTTAAATTTGGCTCAACATCTTATAATCCGACTAGAAACACCTATGCAGAAATTCGGTAAGATCGGTTTAGATTTAGATATAGCCCCCATAGAAATGTCGCTCCCGATTTGACATTTTCCGCTCTAGAAACGACATATTGTACCCGATTTTCTTTAAATTTGACACAACATCTTATAAGCCAACTGGAAACACGTATGCAAAAATTGGGTAAAATCGGTTCAGATTTAGATAAAGCCCCCATACAGATCTCGCTACCGATTTGACATTTTCCGCTCTAGAAACCCCATATTGTACTCGATTAGCTTTAAATTTGGCACAACATCTTACAATCCAACTAGAAACACCTATGCAGATTTAGATATAGCCCCCATACAAATGTCGCGCCCGATTTGACTTTTTCCGGTTTAGAAACCACATTTGTACCCGATTTTTTTTAAATTTTGCACAACATCTTATAATCCAACTAGAAACACCTATGCAGAAAGTGGGTAAGATCGATTCAGATTTAGATATAGCCCCCATACAAATGTCGCTCCCGATTTGACTTTTGCCGCTTTAGAAACCACATATTGTAATCGATTTTCTTTAAATTTGGCACAACAGCTTATAATCCAAATAAAAAACCTATGGTGAAAGAGGGTAAGATCGGTTCAGATTTAGATATAGTCCAAATACAAATGTTGCTCCCAAATGTTCAACCCATTTTGGCCAAACTATACATTAGGGCGTACCTCAAAAAAAAAAAAGTTCGCCGTACACCTTCGAATATGAAGTATTATTGAAAGGTAGTTTCAAAAAAAAATTTTTTATTTTTTTATGCCGAACGTAGGGGTCGCGCTTTTACATTTTTCTATATAACTTCTGCATTTATAAACGGATTTTAAAGTGTGATACATCGATGTTTTTGTCTTTGAAGTCATTGAGCTCAAGCACCCCCTTCTGGTACTTACCCATCATATCTCGGTTGCTACTACCCTAATGTACCACTCTAATATCAGAAAATTAAAGCTCGCATAAAATCATGAAACTCTTCCGGCATACTTCCGATTTTCAAAAAAATCGGCGTCGAGACAAAAACATCGATGTATCACACTTTAAAATTCGTTTATAAATGCAGAAGTTATATAGAAAAATGTAAAAGCGCGACCCCTACGTTCGGCATAAAAAAATAAAAAAAAATTTTTTGAAACTACCTTTCAATAATACTTCATATTCGAAGGTGTACGGCGAACTTTTTTTTTTACTTGTAACCTGGTACGCTCTACTATACATATTATATTTCACCTATTTCGTTCCAGATTTCAATATACCCCATACAAATGTCCTTTCCGATTTAACATTTTTTGTCAAACACATACATTTACAGGATACAAAAATCCTTCACGTTTTCACTTTTTCACCGAATTAAATTGTATGCGGATAGAAAGTGGAGTGTATCATAGAGTCGGCCCCGCCCGACTTTAGCCTTTCCTTACTTGTTTTCTATTGGAGTTAAAATAGAATTTCTATGAAATGGCATACGATAAATTTGGATCATATGTTTTGTCCAGACCGATTTTTATACTTATCGATAAAAAATGCCGATAACAAAGAAATTCTAACAGAATATGTGAATTTTGTTAACAATATTGCTTTCTTTGTGATTAAAATTTACAAACATACAGAGCCTATTAAAGTAAGTCACCATTAGTTGCATATATTTTGGCCACCACTGTATATGGGAGCTATACATAAGTTTGAACCGATCTGACTCACCTTCACCCAGGGTGCTTCTAATTGAAATATAAAGTGCTTTGCAAAATTAAAAACTAATCTCTCAAAATATATGGTTTCTAAGTGGAAAAAGTTAAATTTGGAGCGACGTTTGTAATGGAGCTGTATATAAATCTGAACCGATCCGACTCCTTTCACCATGTTTAGTCCAGTTAAAATATATATGGTTCCCAAAAACGAAACAAGTCAAATCGGTAGAGACATTCGTATGATGTAATATCGAAATCTGACCGATTTGCTTCAAATTAAATAGGTTCCGTCCTTGACCCGCGCAACTTACTTGTGTCAGTTTTGGTTAGCATCGGTTTACACGACCTGTACATTGATTACAAGAATAGATGGACAGACATACGGACATAGCTAAATCGGCTCAAAAAGTGATTCTAAGACTATCTCGTTTTTGTTTGGGTGCTACAAACAAATGCAGAAAGACATAATAACCTAGTGGAGGGTATACGAAAGTTTTAGGGCTCGACCACAAAATTTTTATTTTATTGCATATAATAGATGGACATACAGACAGGCATTAATCAAAAAGTGATTCTAAGTCGATCGGTATTATAAACAATTGGTATATCGCTCTTCATTTAGTGTGTTACAAACAAAGGCACTATACATAATACAATAGTGTAGGGTATATGAAATTAAGCCACCGTGGACTACATCGGTCCAAGTATATATACAAATGCTATACAAATGTCTTTCATGAGTTTACCCTCTCCGCTATAGATTATTGCAAATATTTAGGGATGTTCAAAAATTTACAATTTCAAAAACCGGGTTTCGGTTTTTAAAATTTAAAAAAACAGTGAAACCGGTCAAACCAGTTGTTTCATACATAAGCTAAGATGTAACTTTTTATATTATTTTTATACTTTTTTTGAGATTATTGAACACAAAAACATTAATCCATAAGAATTCAAATACTATTTACTTATTTTCTAATTTCATTTTCTTATTCATATTTCAAATGAAAATTCAATTAAATCGCTGTTCTAGTTTATTTAAATTGCCAAATTATTATGAAGTTTGTTTTGATATTTCTTTTGGACACCGCAAGAAATTCTTTATAGAATTCTATGCTATCTTTTCAAAAATTTGCACAAACAAAGATACATTATCACTCAATCAGCGATGATGTCAGTATTCAATATGAGACATAAGTAAATAATATAAATGACATTTGCAAATTCATACATTCGAAGATTAATTTTTTGATGGAAATATCACAAATTCGCTGTTAATAATTTTATTATTAAATAAACATTTCGTACCTTTTCTACCTCTATCAATGCCCTCGAGTCTCTTCTTTTTTACTGCCAGGGTGATTTGTTTTAATTTCGCGCTCAATTATATTTCCGATACTATTAGACGTGAATGTTGGATCGAATAAGATATGATTCCTTTAGGTATAAACCAATAAAAAATAAGTAAGGAAATGCTAAAATCGGAGGGGCCTATTCATAGTATGTATTCCTAGTTGAAATATAATATAATCCGAAAATTTTGAAAATATTCCGATGTAAAATGTGGGTTCTAGAGGGGTAATAATAACAAGTAAGGAAATTCTAAAGTCGGGCGGGGCCGACTATATGATAGACTCCACTTTCTATCCGAATACAATTCAATTCGATAAAAAAAGTTAAATCGGGGAGTTTTTTGGTATGTGTCCTAATCGTAGACCGATGTGACCTGACCCACTTTGTCAAATCGAGAAGAAGAAAAGTAAAGCCGGGAGCGAAATTTGTATGGGAATTATATATAAATCCGAACCGATTTGATCAATTTTCACCATAGTTCTTTCTAGTTTAAATATCTCGTTTCTGGAGCGGAAAGAGTCAAATCGGGAGCAAAATTTGTATGCGAGCTATATATAAATCTGAACCGATCTGACCCACTTTATCAACAGATGTTTCTAGTTCAAATATAAGGCGTTGTGTCAAATTTGAAGGAAATCGGTGAAAATACGTGGTTTCTAGGGTGAAAAAAATCAAGCCGGGAAATTTGTATGGGAGCTATATTCATACATATCTGAACCAATATAACCAATTTTCACCTTAGTTGTTTCTAGTTACCAAATTTGAACAAGATCTGTTAAGATATGTAGTTTCTAGAGAGGGAAAAATCAAATCGAGGGCGATCTGCCCCATTTTCACCATTGGTATATCTAGTTGAAATATAAGGTATTTTGGCAAATTTGAAGAAGATCTGGTAAAATGGGAGCTATATAAATCTGGACCGATCTGACCTTTTTCACCTTAGGTATTCCTAGTTTAAATATAAGATGTTTTGCCTAATTCGAAGATAATCTGTTAAAACATGTGTTGGTCTGTTAAGCCTGTTATTTGTTATTACTTTTGGATAGTATTTATTTAATTTTCTTTTTGTGAATATACATGAATCTAAAACAGTAATTTGGAAACCTTCCATTAGATAGCACTCATACACAGTCAAAGGAATGTGCTTGTAGAATTGCACTATTTTAGCTGAACTCCTTTCGTGTGTATAATTTTTATCATTTTCTACCCTTTTATATCCTCCATCTCATGTTTCTAGATGTAGCCGGTCATTTTATAAATTTTTGCACCTGATTCCCAAAAAGTACACGTTTTGAATAATCACTATATGTAACATGTGTTCACGCTTCTTATTGTTCTTCATTTGGTACCACTTTTATCCCTTTTTCGTCCGGCATTCTCCTTTTAAGTACAAATTTTGAAAAATCCAATTTGGTGTACATTACACGCCGAAATTCACGATTCTAGCAACAATACTTTAGTTTTATCCTTTTTTGTTCCGCTCACAAGTACAAATTGCAGGAATCCATTTATGTTGCGCGTTTACGCTGTCAGAGGAATTTACATACCAAATTTCACGACTATATCTGCAATACTTAAATTGGTTCGATTTTATCCCCACTTAAAAGTAAAAATTTTATATACAGGATAACATTAACATCCATTGTGGTCACTGTTGAAAAACCTGAGTTTGATCACTCTAATCGCCAACTGGCAAGAAGAAAACTTAAAGGTTGAACCATACATTGTTCCTTACAATTTTCAAAATCCCCACTGTGCACTTGAAAGCGCCCACTGATTTCAGTTTCCGAATATATCATAATTAAACTATACTTGAGGTTTGTCTGCGCAATGTTGATGTTCATTTTGAAGTGACTGCTGTTTTGGGGAAACACTGACAACAACCACAGCCTGGGCAGATATGCGTATCTACTCCAAAGTATGCTCGTCCTTTCACTTGGTCGCTAAACTATCAATTTGCATCATTAATTACGCGCTGACCTCAAAAGATGGTGCACTTTGCAAATCGATTTCTGTTATTTGATTGGAATATTGAGTGAGATGCCTAGATGGCCTAGTGACATATGTAATTATAATTGAAATACTCGTACCTGGAGTGCACCGACGCAGCGGCAGATTCGTAAGGATGTGGCTGTGACGAATTATATGTATTTTCTTTTATGTGTCAATTGTGAGAGGAGTTAGTACTTTGTGATCAAAACCGCATTCCGGTTTTCTATACATCACTGAACGAGGTGTACGTGACGAAATATATTTAAAACCAATTTTCATGCGTATTACTATGAACGATAGTAATGAATATGGACATCTCCCAAAAAGGTCTACAAAAACAAGTAAGGAAAGGCTAAACTCGGGAGGGGCCGACTATATGATACACTCCACTTTCTATCCGAATACAATTCAATTCGGTAAAAAAGTGAAAACGGGAAGGATTTTTGTATCCTGTAAATGTATGTATTTGATAAAAAATGTTTAATCGGAAAGGACATTTGTATAGGGGTATATTGAAACCTGGAACGAAATAGGTAAAATATAATATGTATAGTAGGCCAAAATCGGTTAAACATTTTGGAGCAACATTTGTATTGGGGTTATATCGAAATCTGAACCGATCTTACCCACTTTCACCATAGGTGTTTCTAATTGGATTATGAGATATTGTGCAAATTTATAGACAATTGGGAACAATTATAGTCCGATCTTAACAAAAATTGGCACAAGTAATTTTTGTGGACCAAGGACGAACGCTATTTAATTTGAGACATATCGGTTCAGATTTAGATATAGCCCCAATACAAATGTCGCTCCCGATTTAACATTTTCCGCTCTGGGAACCACATATTGAACCCGATTGTCTTTAAATTTGGTGCAGCATATTATAATCCAACTAGAAACACTTAAGCAAAAACTGCGTAAGATCGGTTCAGATTTAGATATAACCCCCATACAAATTTCGTTCTCAATTTGACTTTTTCCGCTCTAGAAACCACATATTTTTCAGATTGACTTCAAAATTGGCAAAACATCTTATATTTAAACTAGGAACACCTATGGTGAATATAAGTCGGATCAGTTCAGATTTATATATAGCTCCCATTCAAATTTCGCTACCGATTTGACTTTTTCTGCTCTCGAAACCACACATTTAACAGATCTTCTTCAAATTTGGCAAAATATCTTATGTTTCCACTAGAAACATCGATGGTGAAAATGGGTCAGTTCGGTCAGATCGGTTCAGGTTTACAGATTGCTCCCATAGAAATTTCGCTCCCGGATTGACTTTTTCTGCCTCAGAAACCACGAATATTCACTGAATTTCTTCAAAGAGAGAATAACACGTTATATTCGAACTGGAAGAACTTATTGTGACAGTTAGTCACTTTATTCCATATTTTGATATAGCCTCGGTACAAAAAATCTCTTCGATTTGAAAAACATACAAAAATTCTTCCCGTGGAGTCTATCATATAGTCGGTCCCGCCCGACTTTAGCCTTTCATTACTTGTTTATAAATATGGAAGCTGACGAACGTTCTAGTATCATCCAAACAAATGGGCCTGCCCTAAGTAAAATCCCATGCAGAACATGGGATTTATAAGATCTTTAACATTGAGAGTGATATAAATTGATTATGAGATTTCTTTGGAATACTATCACCTCATCTAACGTTGTAGCTACCATGGCGTATGATATATATAAATTGAATTAATATTAATCATAGAACCCCTTGTATTTTTCTTCCCACCGCACTATGGACTGAAACGGATAAAAGCCAAATTTTATCACACATGTGATATTGAGAAATTTATTATCTCTATCTGTTCAACAAATATCCAGCATTTTATATCGAAACTATAAAAAAGGCTATCAAACCTTTGTCCAAAGTTAAGCATATATTTTAACCTATATTTAGAGAACAGTTTGATAACTATACACTCCGCGAGATTATTATGTCTTTGTGCATTTATTTTGTTAAGTACCTATCGACTTAGAATCACTTTTTGAATCGATCTGTCTGTCCATCTATTCTTGCAATCACAATACAGGTCGCAATTGTAGCCAGCACCAAATGAATGTTTGCACAACGAACTTTTTCGGGATAAGGACGAATGCTATTTAATTGGTAGAAAATCGGTTCAGATTTAGATATAGCTCCCATACAAATTTCACTCCAGATTTGACTCTTTTCACTCTAGATACCAGATATTACAACCGCTTTTCTCCAAAATTGGCAAAACGTCTTATATTTCAACTAGAAACACCTGCGGTAAAAATGTGTTAGATCGGTTCAGATTTATATATAGCTCCCATTCAAATTTCGCTCCAGATTTGACTTTTTCTGCTCTAGAAACCACATATTTTAACAGATCCTCTTCAAATTAAGCGAAATATATTATATTTGTGCTATAAAAAGCCATTGTGCAAATGGATCAAATCTGTTCAGATTTACATATAGCTCCCATACAAATTTCGTTCTCGGATAGACTTTTTCCGCTCCAGAAACCACGAATTTTCACCGAATTTGTTCAAAGTGAGCATAACACTTTATATTTGAACTGGAAGAACTTATTGTGAAAGTTAGTCACTTTATTCCATGTTTGGATATATCCCCGATACACATATTCTTTTCGATTTGACAAATTGGATCAGGTTATATTGGTCTATGATTAGGAAGCATACAAAAATCCTTCCCGTTTTCAATTTTTTACCGAAATGAATTGTATTCGGATAGAAAGTGGAGTGTATCATATAGTCGGCCCCGCTCGACTTTAGCCTTTCCTTATTTATTTCGTATTTGAAAAGTTTCATTCCCGGGAATCCCGGGAAAAAAATAATTTATTTTAGGTATGTAAAATACGGTTTAAATATACTGGTGTGCTTTTTTAACCATTAACGCCCACCGTACACGTCCATGTACACTATTTCAAGGCTTTCGTACTTTTCAATGTGAATGCAATTCCTGATTATTAAACTATATGGCACAAGTGATCGAGAGATTATAAGATGTTGTGCCCAATTTAAAGAAAATCGGGTACAATATGTAGTTTCTAAAGCGGAAAAAGTCAAATCGGGAGCGACATTTGTATGTGGGCTATATCTAAATCTGAACCGATCTAGCCCTCTTTAGCCACAAGTGTTTCTTGTTAGATTATAAGATGTTGTGCCAAATTTAAAGAAAATAGGGTACAATATGTATTTTGTAGAGCGGAAAAAGTCAAATCGGGAACGAAATTTGTATGGGGGCTATATCTAAATCTGAACCGATCTTACCCACTTTCTGCATAGGTGTTTCTAGATTGATTATAAGATGTTGTGCCAATTTTAAAGAATAACGGGTTCAATATGTGGTTTCTAGAGCGGAAAATGTAAAATCGGGAGCGATTTTTGTATGGTGGCTATATCTAAATCTGATATGCCTCAAATTAAATAGCGTTCGTCCTTGATCCACAAAACTTTCTTGTGTTAATTTTTGTTAAGATCGGACTATAATGAAAAAACCTTATCGAGTTTACAATAAGTCTTATTTATATATTTGAGCATTAATGGCTATGTGCTTATTTCAACATTCATAGTGCTCAATTTTAAACGTGCAAAAGTGGCTATGAACCATAGAAACGCGAATAACAGAAAATTTCGAAAACTTTTTATTCGTTGCAATTAGTAATGCTTTTTAGATTAAACTGTAGAAGAATGATTAATAATTAATCTTAAAATTAAGGAGAAAATCAGTTTTTTCGCTCTCTGAAAAGTTATATTTTCGTTCATAGCCACTTATGAATTAAGCGCTCGATATATAAAAGGCAGAAATTATAACTTAACTTGAGCAGAATATGATTTAAAACTAAGCTGCTTTTATATATAGTCAACAAAACCGAATATTTATATTGAAAAGTTTGTACAAATTCCTTACCTTGATAGTTATCATTTACCGAAGCCAGAAAGATGGACGGCCATGGCTCCATTCGTTACCTTTTTCTCTGGTAGAAATAATATTGACAATATCATACGAACAGAAGTTACCTCAGAGGTTAAAGTTTAAATGTGTTTTAAATACATTTGCAATATCACGATATATTAAATCAAGCTAACGCCTACCATATTCTTTAAATTATTTAACCGGAAGGAAGTACGTACACTCACACCACTGTATGCATATATCCGATGTTGTATTATTACTTGCTGTATAATTATGACAATGATACTATGAATATTTAATGACATATTCCTATTATACTGTGTAATATTTCGCACGATATGTACATTAGAGTGGGTCGTCTTTCGGGTATTTTATTAATTTCTTTATGAGCAACTTTTTGTACATATATATATTAAATCCGAGCATGATTTTTATTGAAATTCTATAAATATTAATAAATATCTTATTCAGAAAAAAAAAAAATAAGTTTATAGAAGCTGTGCCAATTTTGCCAACTAACAAATTTTCACCACACACTCTGTGTGCAAGGGTATCACTTTCAGGTTAATCTAAATAAAATTGTCAGTCCTTTTCTGAAAGCGAATTACTGGTTTGACTGCTATTGTTGTATGCATGGAAAAATTTTATATTTGGTACAAAAATGATTGTGTCCAAATATAATAATACTTACATGCGAACTAAATATGTTTTCACGCAAATATAGAGATATGTTTCCATCAGTTATTTATACCCTCCACTAGGATATTATTTTCAATGCGTAGAACTGGGAACTAAATCGTTTCATACTCAAAAATTCACTAATAGTGTACCGTATTTACGGCTGCCGCATCTTTAAACTTAAACTTAATAATAATGTTTTTTGATTTCTTGAGAAAAATAATCAAATCTTGATAAAAAGCTGTAGCATAACTCTCGCTGCCCCACTTCTATATAAAATATATATCATCTCGTGTTTAGATATAGTGCCAGTATAAACATGCCCCTGTCTAATTAACTTCTTATCACTGCAGGCAACATACATATTTCAAAACGTCCCATCCTAATGTACTTACTTGTCAACAATATTTCCTCATTTCGCGTTTTTCTATCACATTTAGAAGAAAAGGAAACTACAAACACACACGCACACTATTTCCTATTAGCAAAATGTCATCTTTATGAATATGTATGTAAGTTTAGATAGTATTTGCACTGACAGTGCAATATATCTGCAGCTCATACTGTCACACTGTTGTTCCTGCCGTTGTACATTTGGCTTTTTTGGCGAGCTACATTTACTGGGGGGAAGCATAAGAATTTGATATTACTTTCGATGCCGTTTTTCGCGAAGTACTGACATAAAAATTTTATAACGCACTCTTTCTCTAAAAATTTATGACTTTCATTTGAATGATGAAAATTATTATTGCGAGCAGAAAAACAGAAAAAAACACGAAGGAGTGCACTACTTTTAACAATATGACTACGTACAAATATACGTATGTTCGGCTCAAAGTATAGCATTTGGTGTGATAGATTACTGACTGTGGCCTTCAGTGAGTTTGCAGAATGGATTTCACTTTACGTACGATTTGAAATTGTTTTTTATGGAGTGTTAGCAATGCAGGGTTAGCAGGTTTCTCACATTTCGCGCAAAATGTCACTTCTTTTATCTGGTAACTTTTCTTTAAACTAATCGCCTGAAGATTTACCAAAAAAAATAAAATAACGATTTCATGCATTTTTCTGAATTTTATGTGTTTTTTTGAAAAACTTTTATATAGAGATGTTCTTGCACAAAATTAGGGATGTACTACTTTTATACACTTCACGTGAGTATTATGTCTTTGTGCATTAGTTTGTAACACCCAAAAGGAAGGGTGATAGACCCATCATACCGATCGGCTTAGAATCAGTTTCTGAGTCGATTTAGCAACGTCCGTCTGTCTGTCTGTCTGTCTGCCTGTCTGCCTGTCCATCTATTGTTGTAATCACGACACAAGTCGCAATTGTAGCCAGAACTAAACGAAACTTGGCACAACGAAGTTTTTCGGGACAAGGACGAACGCTATTTAATTTGAAGAAAATCGGTTCAGATTTAGATATAGCCCCCATACGAGTTTCACTCCCGATTTGACTCTTTTCACTCTGGATAACACATATTTCAAAATATTTTCTTCAAAATTGGCAGAACATATTATAGTTCAACTAGAAACACCTGTGGTAAAAATGTGTTACATCGGTTCAGATTTATATATAGCTCCCATACAAATTTCGTTCCCAATTTGAATTTTTCCGCTCTAAAATCCACATATTTTCTTCAAAATTCGCAAAACATCTTATATTTCAACTGGAAACACCTGTGGTAAAAATGTGTTAGATCAGTTCAGATTAATATATAGCTCCCATACAAATTCCGTTCCCAATTTGAATTTTCAATAATTCAGTTCAATTTATTTTGCTCAACTGTTGAATGGTGCTATGCTTTCAACAGTTGAGCAAAATAAACAAGTAAGGAAAGACTAAAGTCGGGCCCTCCACTTTCTACGCCATTACAATTTAATTCAGTGAGGATTTTTGCATGTGTCCTATATATTGAACCAATGAAAGGGCGTTTAAATGTATGTTTCCTGGTGAAATATAACGTGTTCAGATTAAAATCTGTCAAAATATGAGTTTTCTAAAACATAAAAAGTCATGGCGAAAGCGAAATTTGTATGGGAGCTATATAAAAATCTGAACCGATCTGATCCAATTTAAAGAAAATCGCTTAAGCGAAAAAAACAAATCGGGAGCGATCTGAACCGAACTGACCGATTTTCACCACAGCTGTTTCCACTTCAATTATAGGGTACTGTCAGGAACATTTTTAAAAAAGTCTCCATAGCTTCGTCAATCAAACATATCGCTTTGGAAATTTGGTTGGAGGTTAAATTTTGTTCTTCGGAGATTTCTATTCAACGGTCACTGTCATCTTCAATCCCAGTTGCAATAGTTCTTCATTAGACAATTCTTAGTTGTGCGAGGTTAGAAATTCATTTGTCAGTCTCTTCCATACCTAGACTCTCTAGCTAAATGAGAAATTTCATGACGAACAGCTGGTGTACCATCAACTTCTGCAGCGCATATTCTGTGATATTCAGGCTATATATTGCGCCAAACACCATTCATGCATGATGGTTTAACCTCCTCCCACGAATCAGAAATAATTTCTATGTCTTTCAAAATGTCGAATTTTTTCCAAAACTCTAGCATTAAACCCAAACAACGCAACTTCGAAAATCTAACGACACACAGTGAAAATTAGTACTAATTCAGCAGCGACGCAACTACGAAAAAACGCAAAACGAAACGAAGCAAAGCGAGGTATTGGTGTACTTCGAATTAACGATACGATATTTATCGAACTGAAAATTATTACATTTAATTTCATTTAAATTTAAAACATTTTCAAAAAATATTAGAATTTTTGTTTATTTAAATAAATGTTATTATCCCATTTTTGCCTTTAATAACACATAATGCCTTTAATGTAGATATTATTTTAATATAAAAACTCTGCTGTCAATCTTGTTAGATATAAGAATAATAAACTGATTTGAATTGAAAACTGATACAGCAATCATACAAATATCACTATGTCTTTGAGTTCTTAACCCTCTCATGGCCAATGTTGCCTATAGGCAATTTTGTGAGTTAGTCCTATAAAATCTTTAAAATCACATATTTTGCAGAATTAATAATTTTTATTTTTGTTTACATATGTGACAAGGAATATTTAAAAGGGAACCAACAAATTCGGTTACTTAAGTTTGGGTAGGAAGGTGAAAACAAAATCACATTTACACCCATACCTCATCAAAAAGCGTAGTAAGTTTTCATTTTTTAAGAAGAAAATTCGGGCATGAGAGGGATAATGGTCTAGAAGCCTTAAGTTGTAACCGATTATGACAAGATTTGTCATATATAGAGCTGATAGGAGTCAAATGGGGAGCATCGTTTCATTTCATTATTTGTATCGGCGCTATAATTATACCCTACACTAGGGTATTATGTCTTTATACATTTGTTTGTAACACCCAAAAGGAAACGAGTTAGACCCATCGTTTATTACACAGATCGGCTTAGACTCTCTTTCTGAGTCGATCTAGCAATGTCCGTCTGTCCATCTATTGTTGTAAACAAATTAAGCGTCGCAATTATAGTCCGATCTTAACAAAAATTGGCACAAGAAAGTTTTGTGGACGGACGCTCTTTAGTTTGAAGCAAATCGGTTCGGATGTAGATATAGCCCCTAAACAAATGTCGGTCCCGACTTGACTTTTTCCGCTCTACAAACCACATATTGTACCCGATTTTCTTTAAATTCGCACAACATCCTATAATCCCACTAAAAGTACCTTTTGTTAAAGGGAGTAAGATCGGTTCAGATTTAGATATAGCCCCATACAAATGTTGCTCGCAAATCTTTAACCGATTTTGGCCAAACAATAGTTCACCTATAAACACACATGGTGAAAGCGGGTCACATCGTTCAAGGTTTCATACAAATGTCCTTTCCGATTTAAAATTTTTTGTCAGACACATACAGGATACAAAAATCCTTCCCGATTTCACTTTTTACCGAATTGAATTGTAATGGGATAGAAAGTGGAGGGTATCATATAGTCGGCCACGTCCGACTTTAGACTTTCCTTACTTGTTTTTTTTGCGCTACATTGTTTTCAGAAATAATACACCCCTGAAAGCACTTTAAATATAAATTTTGATTCTTGTTTTAAAGTAACTTATTGGACGTTTGTAGTATTTTTTGTGTTTTTTTACAGTTACAACTGAAGTCTTTTTCATATTTGGTGGAAGTATTTTATTAAAAATACATATCTGCAGTCAACACCTTTCGAATGATGCTTAAATGATGAACATCGGAGGAAAATTGACGCCGCAGCGCTAACTTTTGTAAAAATAGTTTGAATATTTTGGCTCTGAATAACATCCATTCAATAAATTATTTTTCAAAAATAGGGTCAATGACGTAATTTTTCGTCCAAAATTCATCATTTATGAATCATTCGAAAGATATTGATTCCTTCTATTTATTTTACATAACACCTCTTACAAAATAATTCAAAGAAATATGACTATATAGCTGTTAATTTAATGTTTATTCTAAGAAAAGAATAAAAATGATTATTTAAAGTGCTTAATTCAGTGAAAATATTTGGAGCGTTTAGTTCTGAGCGGTTAGGCTTGATCCAGCGACAAAATACTTTGCAGATCTTCCAATCTTTTGAATCATTTCTGGGAGATGACCGCAGCAATTTATTTCGAGACCTAATATATAGTACCCATAGAAAAATTGTTCCTGATATAATTTTGTCCCCCGAATTCAATTGTAATGGAGTAGGTATCATATAGTAGGTATCATATAGTCCGTCCCGCCTTACTTTTCTTACTTGTTTTCAGTGGCTATCATTTGGATTAGATATTGTATCGAATCTAGTCATTCGCGAATGGCAGTAACCTCTGTCATTATTATTCATCCGTCCATAGATTAAGTCTTTAGGAAATTGAATATCAAAGGCACTTGATGGATAATGATCAGTAGCTCCAGGAGCTAGTGGAGATAGTCCAAATGAGATCGATGGTGTTGATAGGTTACCGTAGGATATGTAACTCCCTGCTGAACACCGTGATAATGTGGGATGTGCGTCGCTGTTCTGTCAACACTTTCATAGTGTTTGTTCTTCAGAAATTCTCAATCATTTCCCGGACGTGAAGACGTTCGGCAGAATTACTCGACTTTTCAAAATTCATTTTCCGCATGCAGAATCAACATCTGCCAATTACGACATTCAGAGATTCAAACCGGATGTCAAATAAACACAACTCCCATTTTCCTTCTTTAAATTCCCTATATCCCATGAATGTGCTGCATTTTTTGGCGACACCCTCTACATGTTTGTTCAATAAAAAGTATATATTCTATTACCATACCCATCACACCATTACGAAACACCCTACAAATACAGATTGCTAGAATTGCGAGTATGAATATGCCACATTTCTTCCGTCTTATTTACAATGGTTGCCTCAACTCAACTCAACGAAAAAAAAACTGTTGTACTTTTGCAATGCTCAATTTTTACTGTTGCACAAATAAGTGTCAGGGAAATGACTAAAAAGGATACATCATTCACAATCATCACTCAGAGTAGCACTTTGTTGCTGCACAACAGCCATCGAAACATCAGGAGGAAATAGTTGCGAGAAACTCGCACCATTCTGACTTGACTTCTTTTTATTAAAATTCATATTTCATGTATTGCAGGGCAACATCTTTGTTTGTCTGTATATATCACTGAAGGATACAATAAAAACTCAACAACAAAAACAACATCAACACTACCCAGTTTTCACATCTGTCCCAAAATAAAAGTGAAGAAGAAAATGTAATAGACTTGCCATGAATTGTAAAGTTTTTTATGCATCCTGTTGAAAACGCAAAAGGAGAATATTAGATTAAAAATTTGAACAACAATATTGTAGGGTATGATTGGTTAAAATCATATATTTTATTACCTCCCCATGGATATTTTTTGTAGACTTTGGAGAAGCACGAATTACCACTCACGCCTTCATACGGAGGCCCTTTCGTTTGGCAATTGTTAAGGCGGTATGTACTGCAGGATACATATTTCGTTGGAGTGATACTGAAGCGGGTCTGTTTATATATTGAGGCTCAATATATAAATTATATAAATAATTGAGGCCTATTTGCCAAAAAGACTAAGCACCACCACTTTTAACTTTGGTTCATTTGATGAAAATGGATAATTAAATCATCTCTGAATAATAAACCTGTTGGATTGGGCTTACTAGCTTAATTTTTGTATGGAATTTACTCGCTTAACAAGAAAGTAGCTTACTACTCTATTAGTTACCGAGAAAGGTGGTGTTAGATTTTTATCTCTGATTTATTTAAATAAAACCAATGGGTAAAAATGTTGTCACCTTAATAAGTCTCTTAATTTTAAGCTAGCAAGTATGGCTATTGAATCAAATCCTCCTTCAGCTAATAAGTTTTGTATGGTTGTGTAAGCTGTATCTCACAGCACTATGGAGTATACTTGCAATTGGTGACATCATTGATATGGCTGCTTTATTATAAACAAGTAAGGAAAGGCTATAGTCGGGCGGGGCCGACTATATAATACTCTACACCACTCCCTGTGTATATAACTCGCTTTTATTACTAATCCCAGGTGTTGGTTGGGAGCAATTTTATGTAGTTCATATAAATTATACAGTACTATAAATTCATCTTTAGTCATATTTAACAAATATGGCAAATAATTGATCCAATTTTTCGGCAGACAAATACAAATTATACAGTAGTAATAGGATGAATCGGACCGAAATTTGAAAGGAGGCCTATAACAACACCTGGGGCTTGGTTCAAAACATGGGCCTATATATTTCTCATTCACGGTAGGCATTCATAGTTGAAATATATCCTGATCCGATGTAAGACGTAGTTTCTAGAGCTGTAATAGAGTAGAATGGGGGCCATTTGAGTTATACCAACGTGGACTCATATATTTGACTTTGTATTCTTAGTTGAAATATAATATAATCTGCAAAATTTGAAAAAAAATATTCCGATGTAAAATTTGCGTTCTTAAGGGGTAACAATTATAATGGGGCCATTTGTAAGGTCAAGGGTAAGGGTGGTTCCATATAGATCACTTTCAAAGTAGGTATTCATAGTTGAAATATGACATGATATGCAAAATTATATCGAGTTCTAATGCACGAAGTGGGTTCTAGAGATGTAACAGAGTAGAAAGGTGGCCCAATTTGTATGGGGACTATACAAAAATATGGACCCATATTTTTGACTTTCGTAATTTGTCTTCTTAGTTTAAATATAATACAAAATGCTAAATTTGATAAACTTCCGATGTAAATTGTGGGTCCTAGAGGACTAATAATAAAAATGAGGACCGATTTGTAAGGGCACTACATTAAAAAGTGGGCCCATATAGATCACTATCAAAGTAGGTATTCTTAGTATAAAATATGTATATAATGTAATCCGCAAAATTTGTAAAACTTTCGATGTAAAATGTGGGTCCTAGAGAGGTAATAATTCAAATGGGGGCCCACATTAAAAAGTGGGCCTTTATATATCACTTCCAAAGTAGGTATTCTTTATTGAAATATAACACGATCTGCAAAAATTTATCAAGATCCTATGTAAGATGTAGGTTCTAGACCAATAATAGTGTAAACTGGGGCCCATTTGTATGGGGGCTATTACAAATCATTGACCTATATAGCTTTCAAAATAAGTGTTTCTAGCATAAATGTAACATTTAGTGGAAATATGATCAAGATCCGATGTAAAATGTGCATTTAAGACAAGTAATATTGTAAATCGGATGCACATTTGTATGGGGCTATATCAAAACATAGATCTAGTTCAAATATAACACGATACGGAAAAATTTTGTCATGATCCCATGTAGGGTTTGGGGTTTCCCGGACTTTTTTCATTTCCCGGGAAAACGGGAATGAAAAATTTCATTCCCGGGAATCCCGGGAAAGTAATTTATTTATAGGTATGTTCAATATGGTTTAAAATATCAACATTTAATAACTGGTGTGTTTTTTTCAATACTGTCATATTATAAATTAAAAACGAATGTTATTGTCAAAATATTTTACAAATTATTTTTCATTTTACAAATATTTTACTCTACACCTTTTCAAGATTATATTCGGAACATACAAATTTATATTGCGAAATGTAAATTCATATAAGAGATATATGTGTTTCTACGAAAATATCCATAGAAAAACGTATATACATAGCTTCGATTATAAATTTTAGAGTTCCTGATTATGAATTTATATTTTATGAATATATATTTCTGAATAAGAATTTATATTTTCTCATTATCAATTTGTATTTTCTCATTTTGTATTTATGTATCTCATTATCAATTTGTATGTTCTTATTATGAATTTATATTTCTCAATATGAATTTACGTTTCACATTGCGATTTTACAGTGCTGATTATGAATTATCATGCTCCTATAATGAATTTACATTTCCTGTTATGAATTTACATCTCATCGTGAACTTACATATTCCGATTATAAATTACATTTTCTCATTATAAACTTGAAAAGTTGTAGACTAATCATCTGAATTGGACATTTATATCGCAGGTAGAAGTGACTGACACCTACACTAGATTCAAAATTGAAAACGATTAAGGAAATAAATAACTCATATGACGGAGAATGTTATGACGCATTTAATTTAGAATATTCATTCGTCTGGAGACAAAAATATTTTATAGAAACAGGGGGAATATTCTAAACTGTAAAAACAATAGAAACATAAACAAATTAATATTAATTCTTACAAATGGCCATTGAAATACACCGTAGCATATATTTATATTCCTATTAGATTTCTCTTCAAAGTTTCCAGGCGAACAATTTTTATTGTATTCCTATTTTTAGACCATTTCTTTCTGGCTACATATGTAAAGTAAATTGTTCTTGAAGAAGATATTCACCTCGATTCTTCTTGGAATTTATGTAAGCCATAGTATTGTCGGCATGATATTTTTATTTCACAATAAAGTTCCTGCAAATAGCCTCACAGAAAGTTGTTATTCCCCTAACTGGGTTTCGCTTAAAATGACTATTTAGCGAATTTAAAAAGTTTTGTTTGTAGTAATATAATATAAACAAATACTCGTTATTGTCAGTAATATAAATACATATATGAATTTGAAATATAAATAAATAAATTATAATAAATAAATTATTTTTTTAATATTTTCCGTATTCCCGGGAAATTGGAAATTTTTTCCCGGGAATTCCCGTCCAAATTTTTCCGGGAATTCCCGGGAAAAACGATTCGGGAATTCCCGGACCCCAAACCCTAATCCCATGTAAAATGTGTATTCTAGAACAGTAATAGTGTAAATAAATACAATAAAACAAATATCCATATATTTGTATGAAGGCTATATCTAAATCTGAACGGATTTCCTCAAAATTCAATACCGATGGTTCTCGGGCTAAAAAAATAACTTCTGCCAAAAAATTGCGACAGACGGACGGACGGACAGACAGACATCGTTAAATCGATTCAGCTGGTGATTCTAAGCCGATCCGTATACCTAAAGGTGGATCTACCTCAATTATTTCTTAGTGTTACAAATATTTGGCGCGAAACTAACTTATAATACCCCAGTCCACGAAGTGGTGTAGGTTATAAAAATTAGGTCATAATCTATTTTAGTTAGTATAGGCTACGCCAAATAACTTTTTTTAATGCTATAAAAAGCAACTGAATATTTTCTCAAATTTCTTTTTTATTTGAAAGTACAATCCTTCCGGTTAATAATGGAAAATAATTTCATTCAAATGGCTGCCTTGGGCACCCCACAAATAATAGTCCAACGGTTGAATAGTTGGAAAAAACGTTAGGTGGTTTAGATTTAGATAGAGCCCCATACAGGCACTTCCGATATGGATTTTACCACATATTTCAACCGATTTTGTTCAAATTTGACACAACTCATCTGTCCAAATTTTTATATGATGTTTATATAGCCTCAGATACCAAGTATTACTTTATATTTCATCTTGAAATATCTGTAGATAAGGTGCACACCGCCGGTTTACGATTTCATTGAGATGCCATACACAGCACCCTAGAAGTCACATATTACAACCCCATATTGTGTGACATGACAGTCTTTGTTATATTTAACCTAGAAATATATGTTGTGAAAGTGGATAATATCATCCGTCAATATTTTCATATAGCCCACTCGGTTTAGATTTCAATTTTACCAATGATGAACCTAAAGTGCGCTGGTTCACAAAGAACCACAGATTACGAATGTGTATGTCATTAAACTTTCAATCATATTTTAAAATGTCTACACTCTCATACGCCATAACAAGTTCAATTTTCCAAAATTTAACTTCATTTTAACTCATTTTAGTTTTGATTTTTTTCTGAGTTTAGGAAGAAGCATAAAATTAGTATTTTTAACACTAGTGCAACATCGTTACTGCTGTGCGGCTTCGTGACATGGAAAGTCAGCAACTCCATAACAAAAGAGCTGCAGGTATTCGACAACAACTGCTAGTGACTACTTACTCTCTATGTGTGATAAATATCCAATTTACTTTGACGTCCGACGAAGAAAATGGCGCTGGATCGGCCACATCGTGAGAAGGGAAAATTCGGACATCGCTAAAGATAACCTACAATGGAATCCATAAGGCACGAGACAAATAAGACGTCCTAAGCTTAGATGGCGCAGATCAACACAGGCGGAAATTCTTTTAAAAGTATTGCCTTGGAGACATTTGAAACAAGATAGAATCAGATGGAGACATTTTACAAATACAATTTGAATCTTTATGTATCAAATACAATCGAGCTAGAAGCTCCAATGGAGTAATGAAGGAAAGACTGAAGTCGAGTGGGGCCAACTATATGATACCCTACCCCACTACCTCGTTTTATTACTAAACCCTTGTTGTTAAAGGGGCGATTTTATGTAGTTCATATAAATTATACAGTATAAATTATTCTTTAGTCATCATACTAGGGTTTGCATTTGCCCGTACTTTTTATTTCCCGGGAAACGGGAATTACTTTTTTCCATTTCGCGGGATCCCGGGACTGCACGGAAAATCGACAACATGCTGTTTGCTATATAAAACAAGTAAGGAAGGTTAAAGTCGGTCGTTATACCCTACACCTAGTCAATATACCCGTTACGTTTGAACCTGGTATACAAACTTCAAATTTCATACTTTTATCTGTATTTGTAAGAAATTTGAACACAAACTTTGAACCGATTTGATCCACTTTCGCCATAGATGTCTGTACTTGAAATATGAGCTGATTTATTATAGATCTGTACCGATCTAACACATTTTTAGCATAGGTTTTCAGAAATATAAGACGCTTTTCAAATTTGAAGAAAATCTGTTGAAATATGTGGTTTCTAGAGCGGAAAGAGTCCAATCGGAGGAGACATTTGTATGGGAGCTATATATAAATCTGAACCGATGTGACCCACTTTCGCCAAAGATGTTTGTGGTTGAAATATGAGATGGTTTGCGAAATTTTAAGCAAATCTGTTCAAATAGGCTATTTCTAGAGCGGAAATAATCAATTCAGTGGCGAAATTTGTATTGGAGCTATATATATATATCTGAACCGATCTGGCCCATTTTTACCAGAGTTGTTTCTAGTTGAAATATAAGTAGTTTTGCCAAATGTAAGAAAGAAATCTGCTAAAATATGTGGTTTCTAGAGCGGAAAGAATCAAATCATAGGAGACATTTGAATGGGAGCTACATATAAATCTGAACCGATCTGGCCTATTCTTACCAAAGCTATTTCTAGTTATAATATTTGACGTTTTGCTAAATTTGAAGAAAATCTGTAAATATATGTGTTTTCTAGAGCGGAAAAAGTAAAATCGGAAGCAAAATTTGTATGGGAGCTATATCTAAATCTGAACCGATTTGCTTCAAATTAAATAGCGTTCGTCCTTATTCCAAAAAACTTCCTTGTGCAAAGTTTCATTTAGTTGTAACAACAACTGCGACCTGGACTTTGATTACAAGAATAGATGGACGGACGGACGGACGGACGGACGGACATCGCTAAATCGATAATGTGAGCGAAGAAACCTGAGGTCGGTAGGCCGGCTGTTTTTTAATATAATTCAAAGTTTTTGTATATAATTTCAAAGTTTTTCAAAATGATTTACATACTTTCGAAATTTTAAATAAGCTACATAAAAATATGTGTGTGTAAAAACTCCTGTACATACTTATGGACATACATATCTTTATTCCATGGTATTTGATGATGGTTTTGCTCAGTACCCATCAGTTGCATGTCTATTCATTCGAGTCCATTATATTTAACATTCAAATAGACACTCAACAGCATGATGCTGGCTGGTCCTTGTGCAGCAATAAAGCTGCTCTCCGTTAGTTACCCCTGTGTGGAACCCAAGTGGTTAAGATAATGGCACAACGTTCTGAATGAACTCGAGTGTTAAACCTCTGGGGTCAGTTATTTTATAACTTGCCTTTTTTCCCACAGTCGGTTGTTTAAAATGAGCACAAAATGTTTTGCAACCATCATCCAAAGTAAGTACATACGAAACACATATCAACATGGTCATATTCATAAGCACAGACATATACATACGCACGGTATACAAAAGCAAAGGGTTATTAGCACAGTAGTGCTGTCACTAAAATTCAAAAAAATCGACGTCTCCGAAGAATAGTAAGTTAATGTGACTTAACATGTTCTCAAGATCTCTGCGTTTTAAGATTCTATGGTCTATAATTCAAATTCTCTCAAATTTTGGCAATGACCGCCCATTCATACGGCCTTTAACTTAAATTCTCTCAAATTTCTAGTAAAAACTATGCTCCAAAATGTTCTAACTTTTATAACTAACTTAGTTATGTATATAAAATAAATTTTGAACGCCTCAGATTTATTATACTATTTCTCTCTTTCGAATATAGGCTCGATTCAAACCACGTGAATACAGGAACACCACTCATTTTGAAAGAGAACTACACTGAAAGAATTTTCCTTCATAATATTTATGACGTGATTTCATAAAAGATTTTTTATAAATTTAGGGATTTTTTTCTTAATATGAATGAAAAATTCATAAATAAAATGAAATGCATCATACATGTTTCCATAAACATTTCATACTTCATAATATAAAATTGTTAAATTAGTGAAACTTAGTTTCATAAAATCAAAGAAAATTTTCATTGTATTAAATAAAAAGTTCTTAAATATTATGAAATATGTCATATCCAATAAAATATTTGTGTTATGAAATGTTTTCATAAACATAATGAATGATTTTATTGCTATTAAGAAACGGTTCACAACTTACAAATTCTGACATAAGTATGTACCCTAATTTAGGTCAAAGACATATTCACTGCAAAGGTTCTCACAATGATGGGCAGTAATGACAGATCAGTCATATCAAAATCATAAATATTATGAAGATAAATTGTTCAGTGTAGTCATTTGATTCATTGTTTGACATATAGTGAGAACAAATTTTTTTCAGAAGAATTGTTGGTTTTTACCACAAAAAAGAACAAATAACAATTAAAAACAAGTAAGGAAAAGCAAAAGTCGGGCGAGGCCGACTATATGATACACTCCACTTTCTATCCGAATACATCGGTAAAAAAGTGAAAACGGGAAGAATTTTTGTATGTTTCCTCATCATAGGCTATTACCTGGTCCAATTTGTCAAATCGGAAATATTTATATAGGTGATATACCCTAACATGGAATATAGTGAATAACTTTCACAATAAGTTCACCCAGTTCAAATATAACGTGTTAAGCTCATTTTGTGCAAATTCGTGCTTTCTGGTGCGGAAAAAGTCTATCTGAAATTTGTATGGGAAATTTTTGGGGCGAAATTTGTATGGGAGCTATATGTAAATGTGAACCGATGACCCATTTTCACCATGAGTGTTTCCAGTTGAAATCCAGTTGATATTTTGAAAGATTTGAAGAAGATCTGTTAAAATACGTGGTTTATAGAGTGGAAAATGTGAAATCCGATCAGAACCGATCTGACCCATTTGCGCCATGGCTGTTTATAGAAACAAATATAAGATATTTTGCCTAATTTGATGAGGATCTGTTAAAATATGTGGCTTCTAGAGCAGAAAAAGTCAAATCGTCAAAAAATGTGGTATCTAGAGTGAAAAGAGTCAAATCGGGAGTGAAATTCGTATCTAAATCCTAACCAATCTGACCTATATTCACCATGGTTGTTTTTAGTGCAAATATAAGATGTTTTGCCAAATCTGATACAATATGTGGTTTCTAGAGCGGAAAAAGTCAAATCGGGAGCGAAATTTGTATGGGGGCTATATCTAAATCTGAACCGATTTAATCCATTTTCAACACAGATGTTTCTAGTCGAATTATAAGGTATTGCAAGGTAATTTGAAGCAAATCAAGTGAAATACGTGGTCTCTAGAACGGAAAAAGTCAAATCGGGAGCGAAATTTGTATGGGAGCTATATAAATCTGAACCGATCTAACACATTTTTACCACAGGTGTTTGTAGTTGAAATATAAGATGTTTTGCCAATTTTAAAGAAAATCTGTTGTAATATGTGGTATCTAGAGTGAAAAGAGTCAAATCGGGAGTGAAATTCGTATGTGGGTTATATCTAAATCTGAACCGATTTTCTTCAAATTAAATAGTGTTCGTCGTTGTACCGAAAAACTTCGTTGTGCAAAGTTTCATTTGGTTCTGTCTACAATTGCGACCTGTATCGTGATTACAAGAATAGATGGACAGACGGACGGACAGACGGATATTGCTAAATCGACTCAAAAAGTGATTCTAAGTCGATCGGTATAATTAACAATGGGTCTATATCGTTTCCTCTTGGGTGTTACAAACAAATGCACAAATACATAATACTCTCGTGGAGTGTTTAAATATTTTTTTTTTGGAAATTACGTATTCTGAAATTTTCATATCAAATTCGAAATTAGAATCGGCTATAAAAAATATTGATTATATTTTCAATTTTCTGGTTTTATTGGAAAGGTTGAACTTCGTCATTTAATAATTGAACACAATATCATTTATGTGACTACCACGACTGACTCGGTCGAACCTCATCCGATCAACTCAATTTTCAGCACATGGCCATATGATGCCGCCAGCCCAAAATCCGTAATTTTTTTATTTTTTACACGTTGGAAGTAAGTTTTTAATATTTCCCAATTTTGTTCGAGCGTATAGCGTCCCATTTTGCAAAAATCAAACATTAACCTGAAAATAACAAGTAAGTATAAGAGATGAATATACTACAAATTTCATACTTCTATCTGTATTTTTAAGTAAATTTGAACACAAACTTTGAATGAACCGATCTGACCCATTTCTAGCATAGGTTTTCTAATTGAAATGTAAGACACTTTCCCAAATTTTATGGAAATCAATTAAATATGTTTTTTCTAGAGCGGAAAGAATTAAATCGAGGGAGTTATTATGTGAGCTATATATAGATCTGAACCCATGTGGCCCACTTTGTCATGGATATTTCTATTATAAATATTGGAAGAAAATCTGTTCAAATATGCTACTTCTAGATATAATCAATTAAGTGGCCAAATTTGTATTGGAGCTATATATATATATATATATATATATATATATATATATATATATATGAACTGATCTGGCCCATTTTTACCAGAGTTGTTTCTAGTTGAAATATTAGTTGTTTTGCCAAATTTGAAGCAAATCAGTTAAAATATGTGGTTTCTAGAACGGAAGGAGTTAAATCGAAAGCAAAATTTTTATGGGAGCTAATCTAAATCTCAACCGATTTGCTTCAAATTAAACAGCGTTCGCCCTTATCCCATAAAACTTCATTGTACAATGTTTCATTTAGTTCTAACCACAATTACGACCTGTACTTTGATTACAAGAATAGATGGACAGTCGGACGGACGGACATAGCTAAATCGGCTCAAAAAGTTATTCTACGTCGATCGATATAATAAACGATGGGTCTATCTCGTTTCCTTTCGGATGTTACAAACTAATGTACAAAGTCATTATACCCTGTGGTGTAGGGTATACAAGTGATATTCTATCTTTCAAAGTCAAGGTAAGCAGTAGTTCAAATTTTAAATTTTAAATGGCCCGTTCTATATTAGCACAAATGTAGAAAATCTAATTTCCTTATTTATAGTACAATTTTACAGGAATTCAGTATACCTTTTTCAGCGCAGATGATTTCAAAATACCAGTGAATGTTTAACGCTGGTGCTTCTTTATGGGCCAGAATATTTTACGGTCATTATTGGTAGAATCGCATGAAGTTTGGCAGAAGTAATTGTTTAGCCCAAAGACGAGGGCTAAAAAACGAGAGGAAATCGGTTCAGATTTAGATATAGCCTCCATACAAATGATGTATTTCAACTAGGAATATCTACCGATACCAAATACCAATCCATTACCGTTGTAAAATCTGCACTTGTCATCGGATCTTGGTCAAATATTTGTATTTTGGTTGTATTTACTCTCGGAATATCTACCAGAAAATTGGTCTATATGGATCAATGTTTTCAAATACAACTGTCAACCAATTTTCATTATTATCGCCTTAAAACCTTCATTTCATCGAATCTGGATCAAATTTTCCAGATCATGGCTTATTTCACATAGAAACACTTACTGATGAAGAGGACCATTGGTTCTTGTTTTGATGTAGAACCAATAGATATGATTACGTTATGTTTTAGTTAGGAGCACTTACAGCAAGTGGTGATATCGACACCGCTCATTATCAAATTCTGATTTGTTAGATTCAACTTATTACATCCAATCTTAATGAAAACAAGTAAGGAAAGGATAAAGTCGGACGGAGCCGACTATATGATACACTCCACTTTCTATCCTATTACAAATCAATTCGGTAAAAAAGTGAAGGTTTTTGTATCCTGTAAATGTATGTGTATGACAAAAAATGTTAAATCGGAAAGGACAAATGTATGGAGGTATATAGAAAGATGTAACGATTTGACCCGCTTTCACGATGTATGTTTATAGGTGAAATGTAAAGTTTGGTCAAAATCGGTTAAACATTTGGGAACAACATTTGTATATATATAAAATCTGGTACTATATGTACTTTATAGAGTGGAAAATGACAAATAAGGAGCGACATTTGTATGGGGGCTATATCTCAATAAATCAGTTAAGACCGTACTATAATTGCGATCTGTAATTTGATTACAATAATAGATGGACAGACGGACATTGCTAAATCGATTCAGAAATTGATTTAAGTCTATGGGTATAATTATCAATGGGTCTTTCTCCCTTCCTTTTGGGTGTTAGAAACAAATGCACAAAGACATAATAATCTCGGGGAGTGTATAATTAACTTGGTTTGAGGAAAAATCTACTTAGATTTAGGAAAATTTCAGAAAAATTGTACTTAGATTTAGTAAAAATGTACTTGGTTTGAGGAAAACTTACTGGAATTTAAGTCAGTTTGAGTAAATATTTACTTGGTTTGAGGATTGGTTAGAATCAAGTTCAAAACATGTACTACTTTCAAGGAAAAGTTTGAACTTGATATGAGGAAATATTCGCAATATGAAGTCTAATTTTCATAAAATTTAGTTCATTTTAACTCATTATAGGGTTCATTTTTTTTTCTGAGTATACAATCAGATATGATCACACCGATTTTATTTGTATATAACGCTTGTCTGTCCACTTTTGTGAGGTCCACATAATAAAGTGTCCGCTTAATGGACGGTCATTATAATGAAAATTTGAATTATGTATTATTTTAATTAATTACAATAAACCACAATTTTTTATAATACCATTTTGATAGTTAGATGGACCAAAACATTTTAAATTAAATGTCAGTTAAAAATCGGTTGGCAACACTTTCGCAACACTGGGTTAAACAGCTGAGGCACGTTTCGTGTTTTGTTTCACTCTCAAACATCTTCAGTTTGGTTTATAATTTAACCATGAATCGTCTTTCAAACGAACAACGCTTGCAAATTATTGAATTTTATTATCAAAATGCGTGCTCTGTGAAGAAAGTCAGTTTAATCGACCCACTGAAGCGGCTATTCGGGCTATTGTGACTATATTTCGCACCAAATTTACAATGTTGGACATTAAACCACCAACACGCTTACGTAGAGTGTGAACTGAAGAAAATATCGCAGCTGTATCGGCCAGTGTGAATGATGACCATCAATTATCGATTCGTCGCAGTGGAAGGATTTAAGTGTGAAGCCTGGTGCAAGAATTGAAACCGAACGACCTACCGCAACGTAAAATTTTTGGAGAATGGAAAGTTGGCCGAAGATCCACTTGGTTACCGAAAAATTGTGTTCAGCGACGAAGCTCATTTTTGGCTCAATGGGTACGTAAATAGGCAGAATTGTCGATTTTGTAGTGAATATCAGCCAGAAGCATTGCAAGAGCTACCAATTCATTCAGAAAAAGTCACAGTTTGGTGCGGTTTATGGACTGGTGGCATCATTGGACCGTACTTCTTCAAAGATGATGCAAATCGAAACGCAACTGTGAATGGTGAGCGCTACCGTGAGATGATATCCAACTTTTTTTGTCCAAAATGCAAGAGCTTGGCTTGCATGAGATGTGGTTTCAACAAGACGGTGCCACATGCCAGCACACGCAACAATGGACTTATTGATAGGCGAGTTCGGTGAACATTTTATTTCACGTTCGGGACCGGTCAATTGGCCGCCTAGATCGTGCTATTTAACGCCTTTAGACTATTTTTGTGGGGCTATGTTAAATGTAATGTCTATACAGACAAGCCCGCTTCAATTGACAACATTGAAGCATTTATTCGTGAGATACCGGCCGAAATGTTGGAAAGAGTATCCCAAAATTGGACTAAGCGATGGACCATTTGAGGCGCAGTCGAGGTCATCATTTGCATGAAATACTCTTCAAACATTAAATTATATGGACCGTACTATCGATTCAAATAAAGATTTAATGAATTTTTCTTAATTTTATGTGTTTTTTTTTTTTTGAAAAACTTTCCTATAGCTTTTAAAAAATCACCCTACAAAAAATCGTTTCGGTTTTGACAATGAATCCATTTTCTGTGTGCGGATCTGGAAGTGTCCTACATCCCATTTATTGTTATAGTTCCATTAAAAATATATGAACCAAAAGTGGCCAACGTCAGGTATAATATAGTAGGCCCAAATCGAGTGGTTACAAGTGTATCTCCCGACATGACATATTTATTACCAAGTTTATTTTGTCACGCGTGTATCTAAACCCAATTCCAGCCCTAAACAAACTACAACCACTAGACTTATTTTTCAAATCCTAGGCAAATTTCGTTTGGTTAACAGTGGGAATTGCTTTAATCGTTGTTTGAATGCATTCCTCTAAATCATCCAAATTTGTTGGTTTCGTTTTGTAAAGTTCTTGTTTGAAAAACCCAACAAAAAAGCAGGTGCAGTAAGGTCAGGAGATCTTGAAATCCAACGAAATATGGTATTTCTTGAAGCCAGTTTATTGGGGAACTTTCGCTGCAATTCAATTGTAGGTTTTAAAACCCGTTCAATTTTTGTTTGGATCCCAACTTCAAATTGTATGTCACTTAATTGATATCCCTTTAAGTAACAACGAAAGTACATATGTGTGTGTATGCAAACATACTCAACTGTGCGGTGGTGTGCTGTAAAGCTGCTGTTATTTCCGTTGAGCACATTCGTACAAAGTTATGTTTATATCCTGACATTAGGTGATGAATTAAAATTTCAATTTCATGGCAGGAATTAAGGTTTACAAAGCACTAACCAATTTCAGCATCTGTCTTAACAACACTCTCACATCCTTGCGCCAAACACACTCACTCGCACGCATACAAACACCACTCGTTTGTGCACACACAAACATATGCAGTGTAAGGACACACACAATAAACTTTACACATTTATATGGTGTGTGTATTAAATGCATTCATGTGATTTTGTATGGATGTGTGTGTGTGTGCGGGCAAGCGTGCGTGTATTCCGGACGCTTTTCAGTCTCACTTCGTGTACTTTTGCACTTTGTGCTCAGGCGATTTTGGTTAGAGTTTCTGAATCGCTGATTCAATTCTGTGGTAATTGGTAGTGTGGTCGATTAGGTAAACTATACTACACAGCAACCCACACACATACACACTGGCCGGAAAGCCCACACCATTCACTCACTACACTGGCGCTGGCACTGGCATTGCTCAACGGCAAGTGAGTAACGATAATCTTACTAATTTACCGTTATAACCGATCGGTTATGGCGATAATCAGATTACTTTCCTGAGCACCACTCATGGGATTGTGCTGCACAAGCTGTTGCATTTTTTCTTACCGTGGTTCCCATTTAAAAGTTGGCACGAGAGCTCACCAAATGATGTTTACCCCGCACGGTATGTCCGTGATTGTATGTCGAAGCGATTAGAGTTATTAGTAATACTCAATGTTCTGTGATGTACACATGACGTCCTTGAAGGAGCAGCACGCGCATGGGATACAATATCTGCCAAGCCCACAACAATAGCTGAAAGTATTATGGTACAGGGTGGGCTATTTAAATTTTACTTTGACTTTGAAAGGTAGAATAACATTTTTATTTTTATTTTCAGATTTATGTTTGACAGTTGCAAAATGGGACGCTATACGCTCGAACAAAATTGGGAGATATTAAAAACTTACTGCCAAAGTAGTGAGTCTTTAACGCAAACTGTAAGAAATGTACGTGGAAAACTTTCGAGAAGAGATCGGTTTGTGCGTTCATTTGTGAAGCAAGTTCATGAAAATGGATCGTTATTGGACAAACCAACCCTCATACGTTCTCGTCCTGTGCGTTCAATTGAAAACACTGCGGCTGTCCAGAACATCAACATAAAACTCGTCATCGTTCTCAGGAAGTGAACATTTCCCGCACTTCTTTGAGGAGAACTTTGCATAAAGACCTCGGTATGGAGGCTTACAAAGCCCCACGACCATCCGATGAGTTTTCGCTTCGTCCAATGGGCTGCAGATTGTTTGGCAGGAGATGAAGAATTTTACCGAAAATTCGTGTTTTCAGATGAAACTTATTTTCATATCGGTGGCAATGTCAATAAGCAAAATTGCCGCATGTAGGGTTCAGAGAACCCACACGTAACTATTGAGAAGCCAATGCATGCATCCACAACGAGTCACTGTTTGGTGTAGATTTTTAGGCTGGCGGATGAAACTCATGTTTTCAGATGATGCTCATTTTCATCTCGGTGACTATGTCAATAAGCAAAATTGCCGTATATGTGGTTCAGAGAACCCACAAGTGACTACTGAAAGCTAATGCATTCACAATGAGTCACTGCTTGGTGTGGATTTTGGGTTGGCGGCATCATTGGGCCATTTTCTTCGAAAATGAGCAAGGAGCCGCCGCACGACGGAATATTTTTATAAAAGCTGCGACAAAAATTATAAGAAATAGAGAATAGAACCTTGAAAATTTGCATACATCCCTTATAACGTCACAATTGATCAATAACTAGTTTTTGTTTAAATCCACCCCTCAACCACGCCTACCTCACATGTAACATAAAATGAAAAAAACGTCATAAATTTCTTATTATACCTTCCACCTCCAGGATGGGGGTATATTAACTTTGTCATTCCGTTTGTAACACCTTGAAATATGGACATGAAACCCTAAAAAGTATATATATTCATGATCGTCATAAAATTCTAAGACGATCTAGCCATGTCTGTTCGTCCGCCTGTTGAAAGCACGCTAGCATCTAAACGAAAGGAGCTAGGAAGTTTAAATTCCCCCTTCTTTTCTCCTTCTTATAGTCGTAGATTGGTGGGGATTGCAACTGGGTGAAATCGGTCCAAAGGGAAAAATGTTTCCCCTACATGGACTGATAATACCCATAATAAGGCCTTATACTTAAAGTATTTTTTTAATATTTCTGCTTGGACTAACTTGATATTGGTTATGCGCATTCCCTCTATAACAAAACCTTTTACAAAAAAGTGATTTTTATTTGTAGAGGATGAAATGGGGTAAAATGTGATAAAAATGGTACTCATCGAACGACAACAGCTGGAAACACGATATTCTGTGTGTACATTCCTCTAATTGAGTGGAATGTACTATTAAGGGGTAAAATGGCAAATAGAGGGATACAAATTGTTCCAACCAAACGGCTGCACCTAGAATAGTGAAATTAGGTGTATTCCTACTTCTGATTGCGTAGACACGTAAAAATATGATTTTTTGAAATTCGTAGTTTTAGGGGGTAAAATGAAAAAAAGGGATACAAATTGTACCAACCAAATGTCAGCAGCTAAAGTCATGAAATTCAGAGTATACATTCCTCTCACTGTGTAGACACGAATGGTTTTTCCAAATTCCCACTTTCATGGGATACTAAGAGAGCAGAGGGTTAAAAATGGTACCAACTAAACGGCTACAGCTAGAATGATGAAATTTTGTGGGTGCATTCCTCTAAATGTGTAGACACGTATAATAAAGGTATTCTTCGAAATTCGTACTTTTCAGGGTGTAAAATGGGAAAAAGGGCATACAAATGGTACCAATAAAATGGCCGCGGCTGTAATCATGGAATTCAGTGCATACATTCCGCTGACTGCATAGATTCGCAAAATAAAAAGATTTTTAAAATGGGTACAACATGATGTTAGGTTATCTTGCACTGTGTACGTGAGAGATAATGCTTTTGCAAAATTTGTACTTTTGGAATTAAAATAGGATGGAAATAAAACCAACTGTAGGAACCACTATCGGTAGATATATGTATATAGAATATTTATGGTATTTAAGCTTTTTTGAGGATTGCGAACTTATATTTACTTCTTGAATTAACTTAAAGTATTATTTCGATATATATAATATAAATGTATTTGTAGCCTCTATTTATAAGCGTGGTTTGAAATAATATTAATATATTATATTTATTTGTAAAATTGTCGATTTTCGAGAGGTGCAGTAACAACCAAAACAAATCAAAATATTGAAATTTTTGATAAAAACTATTTTAATTTTTAATCGGTGGCAAACGGCTATTATACCTTAATTAATATTTAAAAATTCCAAAATTCATAAACAGAGAACCACGAAGAAAGTATTGCTTCATTTTTGGCATAGAACGTTTTACCATTTCAGTAAATAAATCGATATTTGCAGCCATAAGCAGAATATTATTTTTAAAATGTTTAAATGGTCTTGAGCCAGGACAATATCCCAGTTCAAATCAAATATTGATTACAGACCAAAAAAATACAAACGAAAAAACTAAAACAAATGAGCGTTGGCACGGAAGAAGTATTGCTGGGTAACTATATCTGCATATACACATACTTACATATGCAACTCAATGAGATGCTTGTAAGATGGCATGTGTACTTTATTACTTAGTGCGATTTTTTAAATGCAAATTCGGCAAGTGCGTTGTGATTCTCGTTCGTTTGTGAAAATCATCTCCTTATAGAGGCCGAGTTTGATGTTGAAAAGTCGTTGCGAAGCCACCTGAATGAAACATTTAGACAGGGTGGAAATCATGATAGTGGTAGTCTGCAGCCAAGTAATAAATGTCACCATGCTATTTGTAAATAAATTTGCATTCTATTAAATATAGATGCAAAATGGTCATGAGCCAGCACAATATCCCAGTTCAAATCAAATATTGATTACAGACCAAAAAAATACAAACTAAAATAAGAAAATAATTTAGAAATATTTGAAAGTGCCGAGATTTCGGTCGGCCTCGAGAATATATTTGTATACTGTACATAATAAATTCAATCTTCAGTTAAAACACTATCTGAAAAGGAGATCGAAAAAATGTACACCTTTTTTAAATGCAAAAGAACACTTCAGCAGCTCCAGTTTTCCACGAACTGAATGAAATTCCAATACGATACAACTTGGTTTTCGATATACATCCCCATAATATAGCCTCTATTATTATATACATTTTAAATTATTTTAGCATTTATGAACTTTAAATGCATCCACAGCTAAATTTAGCCGCGATATCTGCAAAATCTTTTAGAATATGCTTAATAGGAATATTCTTTACAAAATTCAATTCAATCAAGTCGAGATTTGGGCACATGAAATTTGGAAGTTTTTGCCGCTGATAATACGCTGTGCGCCGTTACCGTCAACGGTGAGCGTTACTGTGCCATGTTCAACGAATTATTGTTTACAAAAATTCAAGAGAATGACATGGACGGCATTTGGCTTCAAACAAGACCAGGCCACATGTCACACAGCCAACGCAACCATCGATATTTTACGCACTGCTTTTGAAAATAGGATAATCAGCCGAAATTGTGATGTCAATTGGCCGGATCTGTGAATTGAGCCCTTTGGATTATTTTCTGTGCGGAGCTATTAAGGATAAATGTTACGCAAACCAACCAGAGACAATTGAAGCCTTGAAACATGAAATCGATGTCGCCATTGAAGAAATTCGAGTCGGAACAATCGAAAATGTACTGAAAAATTGGGTTGATCGGATGAGGTACGGTCGAGCCAGTCGTGGTATTGATATCGTGTTCGATTATTAAATGACAAAGTTCAACCTTTCCAATAAAATCAGAAATTTGAAAAAATAATCCATACGCTTATTATAGCCGATTCTAATTTAAAATTTTTAACGGCTCACCTTGTAAAGAGTGATTTTTTGAGGTTAGGATTTTCATGCATTAGTATTTGACAGATCACGTGGGATTTCAGACATGGTGTCAAAGAGAAAGATGCTCAGTATGCTTTGACATTTCATCATGAATAGACTTACTAACGAGCAACGCTTGCAAATCATTGAATTTTATTATCAAAATGCGTGCTCTGTTAAGAAAGTTCAGAAAGAAAGAAATTGTGTTCAGCGACGAAGCTCATTTTTGGCTCAATGGGTACGTAAATAGGCAGAATTGTCGATTTTGGAGTGAATATCAGCCAGAAGCATTGCAAGAGCTACCAATGCATCCAGAAAAAGTCACAGTTTGGTGCGGTTTATGGGCTGGTGGCATCATTGGACCGTACTTCTTCAAAGATGATGCGAATCGTAACGTAACTGTGAATGGTGAGCGCTACCGTGAGATGATATCCAACTTTTTTTTGCCCAAAATGGAAGAACTGAACTTGGTTGACATGTGGTTTCAACAAGATGGCGCTACATGCCACACAGCTCGCGATTCTATGGCCATTTTGAGGGAAAACTTCGGAGAACAATTCATCTCAAGAAATGGACCGGTAAGTTGGCCACCAAGATCATGCGATTTGACGCCTTTAGACTATTTTTTGTGGGGCTACGTCAAGTCTAAAGTCTACAGAAATAAGCCAGCAACTATTCCAGCTTTGGAAGACAACATTTCCGAAGAAATTCGGGCTATTCCGGCCGAAATGCTCGAAAAAGTTGCCTAAAATTGGACTTTCCGAATGGACCACCTAAGACGCAGCCGCGGTCAACATTTAAATGAAATTATCTTCAAAAAGTAAATGTCATGGACCAATCTAACGTTTCAAATAAAGAACCGATGAGATTTTGCAAATTTTATGCGTTTTTTTTTTTAAAGTTATCAAGCTCTTAAAAAATCACCCTTTAGTTTGATATTGTCTTTGATTTAAATGAACTTTAATGGAATGGTTAAATTGTGATGTTCAATTATCAAAATTAACCAGTCAGAGCGATTTTCTATTCCCAGACTCCAAAGCCTGGTCTCAATCTTCTGACATCCTCACCCCTTGGAGTGTATATTGATAGCATTCCATTCTATTTCCACGACAGAATGGCGAAATTCAATAACGCGTTTAGCATTTTGTGCCTAAAAAATCACTAAACTGTTAGATTTTTTATTTTTATTTCCTCTGCATGCTAACTTTATAATGTCGTAACACGTCAAACTACTCAAACTAATCACTAATGAACAGTATCATTGATAAATTACTCGAGCATGTCAAATGCAGCGTGCAACAGTCACAACACTATCAAATGCTCATACATCTGAAGCAGCAGCAGCAGCAGCAACAGCGGCTCTTCACTTACAAATGTTGCCTGAAAGCAACGAGTAACAAATTGAAAATTACTTTTTCATGCAGTTTTGTTTTATAGAGTGGGGAAAAAACAGTCGATGTCGAGAAAATTTGACAGCTTCTGACGTTGCTATGCACCAACAAGATTAAATGAAAAATCTTTTCAATTACCATGTACACAGCACGCTGCGTGTTTGGATGTGTATGTGAGTGTGTGACACTAAGTTCCCGAGAGTGTGTGTTGGTGTGGTTGCATGCAACATACATGTCACGAATTTACGCATACGGTTACAAGCACGCACTTCAACTTGTACGCTTAATGTTGCACAGTGGCTTCTATTTACTTCGAGTATAAAATGAATAACTTTTAAAGAATATTAAACATTTTAGTATTTTCAATTGAAGTATTGACCTTATTTAAAAATGTCATGTCGTTCTTTTCTACCTTTCGTAGACATTGTTGTTCTCTTTACTAAAGTTCGAGAAAGTTCTTCTTGATTTGAAAAAAAAACAAAGAAAATAAGTTGCGCGTATGGATCTGTTTCGGAAGCCTGTGCGATTATTCGTTGTTACCTAATCTACATATGAGTTATTCCATGTCAAGCGGTACGGTTTTTGACCTCGAATTCTTCTCATAAAAATATTGTATACGTACTTTTGGAAAAAAAATGTGAAATTTTTTTCAATAGTTTTGACTACAGTGAACTGTGAAAAACGTACAACTTTTTTCAATCACCTGTAACTCCTGAAAGACTTTACGGATTTGAATGTGTTATACCTCGTTTTGAAGGAAATTTCAGTTACTTTTAAAATAGTTTAAAAAAGTTTTATAATATTTTATATATAAAATATTTTTAAACTTTCAAAACAATCGCAGCTATCGAGGTCAAAAACCGTTCCGCTTGACATGGAATGACTCATATATAAAAGAGTTGCGTTTCTGACTGACTGACTTATAATTGATCAGCGCCCAGTTCAAACGGCTGAAGCCAGGGTAATGAAATTGTCGGGGTAGTTCCCAAATATGACGGAGACACGGACTAAGAAAGGGTTTTACGAATTTCGTACTTTTAGGGGGTAAAATGGGACAAAAAATGGATAAACATTGAACATGCGTCCTGAATAAACGGCAGTAGCTAGAAACATGTGTGCTTTGCACTTACCATACAGACGAGCTAACGAAAGGGATATTTGGAAATTTATACTTTTAAAGTAGGAAAGAGACAAAAAGGCATAAAAATGGTACAAATTTAAGTAATGCTGTTATATTCGTGAAAATCGATATTTATATTCTTTGACAACGTAGACTTGCAACTTAAATGGATTTTTCGAAATTTGTACTTTTAAAGGGCGACAAAAAGGCATAAAAATTGTACCAATTTATGTATTGCAGCTAGGATCGTGAAATTCGGCGTGAATATGGAGTGAGCCATTTTTGGAATGTGTACTTTTATGGAGTGAGCGGAACAATAAGACATTAAAGTGGTACCAACTAAAGTATTGCAGCTAGAATCGTGAAATTGGATTTTTGGAAATTTGCACTTAAAGGGGTTCGCGGGACTAAAAGGGATAAACATGGTGCACAACCCTTTAATTAGGTAAACTCATAACATAAATATATATTTCAAAATTTTTACTAATAAAGAATGCAGAAAGAAAATGGAATCAAACAAGGAACATACTTTTTTTCAAAATGTGTACTTTTAGGGAAAAGGTGCAAAAAGTTATAAAATAACCGGCTAAATCTATAAACGTGAGATCGAGGAGACAAAAGGATCTCCGGTTGTCATTTTTTGTTCGCTAGCTGCGTAGACTCGAAATATATATATAGGGGCAAAAGAATAATGAAATTAGTGCAACCACTTGGTGTGTACATTCCTCTTATTGTGTAGACTCTCATCACAAAGGTTTTTTTTTTAAATTTGCACTTTTAGGGAAAATTGTACCAATAAAATTTTTACATTTCTCTGACTTCGTAGACGACCAAAATAAAAGCATTTCTCCAAATCCATACTTTTATGGGATAAAAGATATGAATCTGTACAAGTATGTGAGTACATTCCATTGTACAGGTCCAAAACATTTTTGGCAAAAATTAAAAAAAATTTTAAATTGGAATTTGTTATGTCTTTTATGGCAAAACTCCAAGCAATTAAAAAATGTGCTGGAGAACATAAGGTGGCAACACCATAAGCCTTAAAGTTTGCGGTTCAAAAAACTGTGATTAATTCGGAATTTAATTAAAATCAAGGCGTACAAAAATAATAATGTGACTAAACTGTGAAATTTAAAGGCAAGAGTGAGTAGTTGAAAAATTATATTTAACATTTTGTGATTATTGTGGTCTTGTCAGTATTAATAACCCAGCAAAAAGATGTTCATCTTGAAATTCGGATGTAATTAAAGTTAACATATGAGGGATTCCTTTATTTTGCAAGACTTAAAAGTCATTCTAAAGTGTTGCAAAGGAACTACTTTTTCACAAGTTTTCATTTCTGTTTTAAAAAATTCGCCACTACCGAAAGCGGACCTTCTGGTTACTACTATGGCCCTCTAACGATCTCAAATATCCTCTGTTGGTGAATAACCAAAGGAAACCATTTTGTTCGTTAGAACTGACAATAGCCAACTTAACAAAATATTTATTTAATATGAACTAATATATTACGCAAGTTAATATTAAATTACTATTAAATAAATTAACACTACTTACTTCTACTGATATTATGTAGTATTAATAATTAATAAAAGATGAAATATTTAAATTAGCTTAATAAAGTAATAAATTTGTATTTTTATACCCTCCACCTCCAGGATGGGGGTATATTCACTTTGTCATTCCGTTTGTAACACCTCATAAAGTGTATATATTATGGGTCGTGGTAAAATTCTAAGACGATATAGCCATGTCCGTCTGTCTGTTGAAAGCACGATAGCGGCCGAACGAAATGAGCTAGGATGTTCAATTTTTCCCTAAATGAGTCTTATGGTTGCAGATCGGTTGGGATTGAAAGTGGGCGAAATAGGCGCAAAGGGAAAAAAGGACTAAAAATACCCATAACAATCCCTAATGTTTTAGAGCATTTAAGCATATTTTTTCAATATGTCTGCTTGTACTTGATTGATATAATAATAACAAGTAAGGAAAGGCTAAAGTCGGGCGGGTCCGACTATATGATACACTCCACTTTCCAACCGAATACAGTCCAACTCGGTAAAAAAGTGAAAACGGGAAGAATTTTTTATGTTTCCTAATCATAGGCTAATACAACCTTGTTCGATTTGTCAAATCAATAAGAATATTTGTATCGGGGCTATATCCAAACATGGAAAAATGTGACTAACTTTCACAATAAGTTCTTCCAGTTCAAATATAAGGTGTTATGCTCATTCGTGTTAAATCGGAAGCGAAATTTGTATGGAAGCTATATATAAATCTGAACCGATCTAACACATTTTTATCACAAGTGTTTCTAGTTGAAATATAAGATGTTTTGCCAATTTTGAAGAAAATCTCTTGTAATATATGGTATCTAGAGTGAAAAGATTAAAATCGGGAGTGAAATTCGTATGTGAGCTATATGTAAATCTGAACCGATCTGACCTATTTTCAATATGGGTGTTTCTAGGACAAATATAATATATTTCGCCTAATTTGAAGAAGATCTTTTAAAATATGTGGTTTCTAGAGCGGGAAAAGTCAAATCGGGAGCGAAATATGTATGGGAGCTATATATAAATCTGAACCGATCTGATCCATTTTTACCACAGGTGTTTCTAGTTGAAATATAAGATGTTTTGCCAAATTTGAAGACAATCTGATACAATATGTGGTTTCTAGAGCGGAAGAAGTCAAATAGGGAGCGAAATTTGTATGGGAGCTATATATAAATCTGAACCGATCTGACCCATTTTTACTACAGCTGTTTCTAGTTGGAATATAAGATGTTTTGCAAATTTTGAAGGAAATCTGTTGTAATTTGTGGTATCTAGAGTGAAAAGTGTCTAATCGGGAGTGAAATTCGTATGAGGGCTATATCTAAATCTTAACCGATTTTCTTCAAATTAAATAGCGTTCGTTCTTATCCCGAAAAACTTCGTTGTGCAAAGTTTCATTTGGTTCTGTCTACAATTGCGACCTGTATCGTGATTACAAGAATAGATGGACGGACAGACAGACGGATATTGGTAAATCGATTCAAAAAGTGATTCTAAGTCGATCGGTATAATTAACAATTGGTCTATCTCTCTTCCTTTTGGGTGTTACAAACAAATGCACAAAGACATAATACTCTCGTGGAGTGTATAATAAAAATAGTACTAACTAAACGACTACAGCTAGAATGATGAAATTCTAATTGGGTAGAAACGTCAAATAAAGAGATTTTAGATAGTCGTACTCTTAAGGGTGTAAAAATGGTACCAACCAAATGGCCGCAGCTGGAATCATGGAATTCGGTGTATACATTCCTCTGACTGCATAGACACGCAAAATAAATTTTTTTTCCAAATTAGTACTTTTTACTTTAACGGCAAAAATTGGTTGAATCGTGAAGTTAGGTTATTTTGCACTATGTACTTGAGATAATGGATTTTCAAAATTTGTACTTTTGGAATTAAAATAGAATGGAGATACAACCAACTGTAGCACCCACTATCTAAATCTGAACCGATCTTACCCACTTTCTGCATAGGTGTTTCTAGTTGGATTGTAGGATGTTGTGTCAAATTTAAAGAAAATCGGGTGCAATATGTCGTTTCTAGAGCGGAAAATGTCAAATCGGGAGCGACATTTGTATGGGGGCTATATCTAAATCAGAACCGATGTGCCTCAAATTAAATAGCGTTCGTCCTTGATCCACGAAACTTACTAGTGCCAAGTTTTGTTAATATCGGACTATAATTGCGACCTGTAGTTTGATTACAACAATAGATGGACAGACGGACAGACAGACGGACATTGATAAATCGACTCAGAAAGTGATTCTAAGTCGATCGGTATACTTAACAATGGGTCTATCCCGCTTCCTTTTGGGTGTTACAAACAAATGCACAAAGCCATAATACTCTCGTGGAGTGTATAATAAACACGACAGCATTGATTATATATTTGTTCCTTTACTTGTAAGATATTCAATCATGTGTAATATAATATTTCATTCCTAAATTTTCAGTTAAAGTTGCGGTCACCGGCTCCGAATTTCGGTAGTACATTTTTATTTTTATTTTATACTAGCTTTTTGTACCCGGCGTTGCACGGGTTTTCGTCTTCCTTATGTATGTAACTTTGTATGCTCGCAATTTTTGTTTCGTATATTTTTACTTCTGTAAATTAGTTTAAATTAATACTTAAATAATATTTAAAATCATAAGTTACATTTTTAAAATGTAAAAACTTCATGAAAATGTAAGTAATTTGTTCATTGTTTCTTTAAAGTAAATGAAACATTTATTAGAGAGTTAATTAATTATGGTAATTATTTCTAAGAATGTATTTTGTGTCTATTAGTTAAGTTACTCTGTATTTCATTGGAGTGCTTCTGGATACACGATATTTACAATTTTTCCACCTTGTTCAAGTAAATTAAAGTTTTAGGGTTTGAGAGCAAGCAACATATAACTGACCATGTGAAAAACATGGATTTTCCAGATTCAATCCACAAACTTCAACTGATTGTCCTGTGCTTTGAGTAGCAATCAATGACGTTGGGCATTAGTCGCTTGACAGAAATTCTAGTACAAATGCACAATCGTGGAGGTCTAACATTCCTTAGGAGAATTATAGGGGAACCAATTTTAAGAGATAAAATTTGCGGCGGAATTCCTGGAAGGTCCAAAGAATTTAGAAATTCAATTCGATAGTTGGCAACTTCATTCGCATTCATGGTACTGTCTATCGATTTGTAATGTCTGCAATCACCTAGAAATTTGTTCAAGAATTAAATTATTAACATCGTTGTTTTTTTCACGGACGTAAAACCACTCTTTGTTTGTGGTAATTTGTGGGAAGACTCGATTTTTCACTGCATCAACTGATACTTTTCCATTACCAACATCCAGTAGATATTTCTGCTGAGTCATTGTGATGCAGATGTACACGCATATTGGTGGTCAGATTAATTTTTTGTACGTATCGCCGGAGATGCGGGTGCTGATTTTGGAATTACTGGAAGGGTCTGTCGGAAGTCTCCAGCTAGTAAAATAAGAGTTCCACCGAATGGTTGTGTATTTGATCTAAAATCTTGAAGTGTCCGATTAAGCGCTTGTAGGGATTTCTTATGTGCCATGGTGCAGTCATCCCACACAATCAGCTTTCATGTTTTCAGCATTTTCGCCATGCCTGAACTTTTGCCAATTTTACAGGTTGGAGAATCAAAAAATTGCATATTCCATGGTAATTTCAACGCTGAATGTGCCGTTCGTCCTCCATCCAATAATGTAGCAGCAACACCGGGGGAAGCAATAGCTAAAGCTATCCCATTTTGATAGCGGAAGTGCGCTAATACCAAACTGATGAGAAAGGTTATAACTGTGCCTTCTGGTGCATCGAGAAAAAAAGGCCGCCGCTGTCATTTGTTACTGCAGTTATAATTGTATCAAAGGCCACTATTTGCAATTAATAGAGATTTGTTGTTGCGACAAACAAACGCAAGTCTTCAACATTGAATTGCCGTACTCTTAGCAAATCTCAATCAGTAATGTCAACGGTAGAACGTTCAGGCACCATCAATTCAAGTTGATTAAGAGTTTTGTTGCTGATGGCTAGGAATATGTCTTAAATTTTTATCAGCGTATCGTTGAAAATATTAATCGCAAATGATATAGAATCGTAACGGTGCGATAATGATGCAAAATGTCCTCACTCATACCCTCTTTGAATTTTTCCCACAGGTCTTTTGGGTTAGATGGCGAGCAAGTTCTTAATATTGTCGCAAACAAAGTTCGTATCTGGAGAGGATGACAGCTGACAGAAGCATACATTAATGTGGTCCCCCAGTTTCTGACACGCCTCTCTCAACTGCTCTTAAATTTTAAACTGAAGTGGGTCCTCTCACGTTAACTAATATCATTCTCAAATAATAACATTCTGCGTTGTGTGGGTGTACGGTATAAACACGGCCCAATGCATATGAAGCGTAAATAATTTGATACCCATCTACTGGAACAACTTGCTTGGTTCGAGTATTTGGAAACGCGTCAATTGTTCATACCATGACCAAACCCTTACCTAAACGTAGCGGTAGAAAAAAATCGGCACGTGTTACTTTATAGTCCGTTTTTGTAGCATGACCTTTTTATAGTCAAGGGTCATCCTCTGTTCGTTACAATAAAATATTGAAGTGAATCTATGTAAAGAGTGATTTTTTTGAGGTTAGGATTTTCATGCATTAGTATTTGACAGATCACGTGGGATTTCAGACATGGTGTCAAAGAGAAAGATGCTCAGTATGCTTTGACATTTCATCATGAATCGTCTTACAAACGAACAACGCTTGCAAATTATTCAATTTTATTATCAAAATGCGTGCTCTGTTAAGAAAGTTCATTGCGCGCTTCCATTTTATGGTCAGTTTAATCGACCCACTGAAGCGGCTATTCGGGCTATTGTGACTAAATTTCGCACCAAATTTACATTGTTGGACATTAAACCACCAAGACGCTTACGTAGAGTGCGAACTGAAGAAAATATCGCAGCAGTATCGGCCAGTGTTAATGATGACCACCAATTTTCGATTCGTCGCCGTTCGCACCAATTGGGTCTCTGTTACTCAAAAACGTGGAAATGCCAAAATTGGACTAATTGGACTAATGCCAAAATTGGACTACTTGAGGCGCAGCCGCGGTCAACATTTAAATGAAATTATCTTCAAAAAGTAAATGTCATGGACCAATCTAACGTTTCAAATAAAGAACCGATGAGATTTTGCAAATTTTATGCGTTTTTTTTAAAAAAAAAGTTATCAAGTCTTAAAAAATCACCCTTTATTTTGTTATAGTTTTAAATATAGTTTTTGTGATGCCCATTTGTCGTGTCTTCCAGACAAAGCCAGAAAGCGTCCCCTTTCCACAGGCTAGATACAGTAAAATTTTCAAGAGAATCCGCCATTCGTTACTTGTTTTGTGATAATTTTAATATATAGTTCGTCTCACGTCCATTTGTATCATGACCATTGTATAGTAACCATTCAGAAACTATCATCAGTTCATAAGTTAGTCACAATAAAATTTTCAAGAGAATCCGCACTTCGGAACGTGTTTTATGATAGTTTTAAAATATAGTTTGTGTGGGCGGTGCCACGCCTCTTTGTCTTATAATGACCTGGTATATCCTGGAACCGTCCCTTGCCCAGAAGTTTGCTGCAGTAAAATTATAGAGCGAATCCACCCATCGGTATGCCTGTTGTGATAGTTTTAAAATATTTTTTGTGTGAGAGGTACCACCCCCCTTTGTCCTATCATGACCTAGACTATCCAGGAACCATCCTCTGTCCAAAAGATAGATACAGTAAAATTTTCAGGCGAATCGGTCCACCGGTTTGGCGTCCTATACGCAACATACAGACACACATTGATTTATATATATATAGATATTTATTATGAATTACAATACAAAGTAAATTTATATTATAATTTTGGGTCTAGAGATTGAGCAGGGGTGACTAAGACCATTGTAGCTAGTTATTGCAGCGACAGACCAAAGCCTCTGGTGGGAATCGAACCCACGACCCCCACGCTGATAGCCGAGCACGCTATCAACTCGACTACCGGGGCGCTATACATTTTTATAATTTGCATTCGTTGTTCGTTCGCATACTTCACCATGGCGAAAATGTTGAGTTTACAGAAAAAGGCAAAGTAACAGATGATCAGAGAAATAGTGCGTTCACAAATTAAATTCGAAGTTGTCAAGTACCTATTAGAAAACCCTTTGAATACAATGTTTTATGTACGCATGGAAGTGTTGCTCCTGGTAGTGCTGGTAGCAATAACATGGGTTACCATAAATGCATGTGTTTAAAATGTTATTTTATTGTCTTCAGTTGATATCAACGTTCATGTCAAAGATTGTAAGACTATAAGGCGTCACAAATAGCCTTCCTCATAACTGTCCGCAACCTCCCCCCATTCTTATCATTCGTAGTTATCACACACACAATCCTATAGAATGGTTCATTGTATCACTTAATCTTTCTTTCATTCATTCACTCGGTGTGTATATTTCAACGGAAATAACAACAAGTAATAAAAAATCTTATATAATCTGTACAATGGTTATAATACAGTTAGATGAATGAACACACCGAATTTCATATTATCGTCGGTTTGGTTGGTACCATTTTTATCCCTCTTTTCCAATTGTATCCCTTAAATGTATGATGTTTGCATAAACCCAATTTCATAATTTCAACTTCAGCGGTTTATCTCTCCTTTCAAATGCTATCCCTTAAAAAAATCGAAAAATCCCTCTATTTTACGTGTATTCGCAATTATAGGGATGTACACACCGAATTTCATGTCTATAGCTGTTGATAGCATTTATATCCCTTTTTGTCCCATTTCAACCGCTGAATTTTTTGTTCTGTTTTGTGTTTTCACGTTACTAGAGGAATGTCCGCAACTAATTTCAAGTGTAAAAAAGCTAAATTTTTAAAAAAATTGTTTAAATAATCTTTTTTGCAGATTATCCTATTCCATTGCTCGATGTTAATGTGATATTCACAACATTTCCAATTTTTATACCCTACGCCACAGGGTATAATGTCTTTGTGCATTTGTTTGTAACGCCCAAAAGGAAACGATATAGACCCATCGTTTATTATACCGATTAGAATACTTTTTGAGTCGATTTAACGATGTCAGTCCGTTTGTCCATCTATTCTTGTAATCAAAGTCCAGGACGCAATTGTGTTTAGAAACCACATATTTTAACAAATCTTAAAATTTAGCAAACCAACTTATATTTTAACAAGAAACAACTCTGGTAAAAATGGGCCAGATCGGTTCAGATATATATATATATATATAGCTCCCACACAAATGTCTCCCACGATTTGATTATTTCCGCTCTAGAAACCACATATTTTAACAGATTTCCTTCAAGTGTGGCAAAACAAATTATATTTCAACTAGAAATAGCTCTGGTAAAAATGTGCCAGATATGTTCAGATATATAAATAGCTCCCACAAAAATATCTTCCCCGATATGATTGTTTCCGCTCTATAAACCACATAATTCAACTGATGTACTTAAAATTTGGCAAACCAGCTCATATTTCAACTACAAACATCCATGGCGAAAGTGGGTCAAATCGGTTCAGATTTATATATAGCTCCCATATAAATGACTCCCCCGATCTAAATCTTTCCGCTCCACATATTTAACAGATTTCCATCAAATTTGTGAAAGCGTCTTATATTTGAGAAAACCTATGCTAAAATGTGTCAGATCGGTTCAGATTTATAAATAGCTCTCATTCAAAGTTTGTGTTAAATTTTTTTTACAAATACAGATAGAAGTATGCAATTTGTAGTATATATATACCCTGTTGAAATGTAACGACCTTTTTACACCACAGGGTATATTGACTAGGTGTAGGGTATCATATAGTCGGCCACGCCCGACTTTAACCTTCCTTACATGTTTTAATTGGAAATATTTTTATATTTTTTTGTACACCCTTTATCCTAAAGTGGATGTTAGTAATATTTTAAGTTAATTATTGGTGTCAGGGTAATATCATAAGGAGGACCGACATAATTTACTTCAATAACAGATTTCCCTAAGTCAAACAAAATACGCTGTATCAGTTCATACAATATTGCAATATGGGGCTATGGGGTAGTGGCAAATTTGAACAAAATCGCTTTAAAATTGTGCTAGGTGAAACATAACATGGTGAAATATGGCGTTTCGATAGCGATAAAAAATCAAATCGGGGAGTATGATGAGGAATATGAGAGGTATATCAAAGAATTGATTGATGTGGGATTCACATTCACTATACAGATTTCCTTTGGAGAAAAATTATGGCCAATTCAAAATTCCAAAAATATCAACGCGAATTCTCTAAATGTTACTAAGTGAAATATAACGTGATATGACTACTAGAATTAGATTCAGCTTCGGTTTGAAATGTGCGCTTCAATCAGGCCTTAGTTTTTATATAACCTCCATACTAATCATACTTGACTTGACTGCTTACCAATCCAGATGATTTCAACTTGAACTACAGTTCAAGCGGATTCTTTTATGTTTTAATATTTAATATTTTAATATTTTTTCAATTAATGACTCTATTTTAGCATGCCTTCTCAGGTTATCCACCACAATACGAGTACACTGTTCGTGTTTTGAGAACTTCATATTCCTGTTGAAAATCAGATTGTCAATAAGATCTCGCCCGATAGTAATAACTGGAACATGATCCCTATAAACTAAACATGAGAAGCAAACTTTTGAGAAATGTTCAACCCGCCCCAAGGCAACAAATCGTACAACCCTCGAAGTTGTTAAGATTTCAAATTGTTTTAGCAGTGGTTGTTGATGCCGCTCCTGCCACTGCCACTGCTACTGTTGTTGTTGCGGTTAGCTTGCTTGCTCCGTCGTACAACGAAAACTGTAATGAGGTAATTAATCATTAATTATTCAGATATTTTGCCAATGAAAATAGCTGAAGGTGTTTGCCGAGAAAACCAATTAATTAAATATGCGATTTGATATGCTGCCAACATTATTTTTCCACTACACCGCCACTTCAAAAGTAATGTAAGCAACCAACAACTACAGCACAAGCACCAGCAACATCAACAACAACAACAGCAGCAGCAAGTTGTCTAAAAACATGCTTAGTGAATATTGGCTAACCATATCCCCACTCAACAACCCTCGTATCGAAATCCCCTCCAGAAATACATACAACAAACAATACGGCTAAAATAGCAACAATTGTTTGCCAGAGTGGCAAGAAAATTTATAGTCATCAACAAAAAAGACAAGCATCTTAAATTCGAAAACAGAAGAAATATTTATGTACGACTTCGAAATGTTGTGGAAGGGGTGGTGGGAGTATTGAAATGGGAAACAAATAGACCAATTGAGTGGAATGGCACATTGCTTTGTTTTCCCTGCACATCTGGACGGTGGAACTCATTTCGCTAATTTATAGCTGCAGTATGGATGCTATGTCGAGGGACGCACCGATGTGGTTCACTTTAAATAGGTGTTGGCCTAAAAGAAGTTTAAGGTATCTTAAATAAAATGAAACTTTGCACAACGAAGTTTTTCGGGACAAGACCGAATGCAATTTAATTTGAAGAAAATCGGTTCAGATTTAGACATAGCCCCCATACGAATTTCACTCCCGATTTGACACTTTTCACTCTAGATACCGCATATTTTAACAGAATTTCTTCAAAATTGTCAAAACATCTTATAAATGGTGATTTTTTAAAAGCTATGGGAGGGATTTTCAAAACAACATATAAAATTCAGAAAAAAGCATGAAATCTTTATTTGAATCTATAGTACGGTCCATATAAGTTAATGTTTGAAGATTATTTCATGCAAATGTTGACCTTGATTGCGCCTCAAATGGTTCATCCGCTTAATCCAATTTTTTTGCTGCGAACGGCGACGAATCGATAATTGATGGTCATCATTAACACTGGCCGATACAGCTGCGATATTTTCTTCAGTTCGCACTCTACGTAAGCGTGTTGGTGGTTTAATGTCCAACGATGTAAATTTAGTCACAATAGCCCGAATAGCCGCTTCAGTGGGTGGATTAAACTGACCATAAAATGGAAGCGCGCGATGAAATTTCTTAACAGAGCACGCATTTTGATAATAAAATTCAATAATTTGCAAGCGTTGTTCGTTTGTAAGACGATTCATGGTTATATTATAGACCAAACTAAAGACGTTTGACAGTGAAACAAAACATGAAACGTGCGTCAGCTGTTTAAAACAGTGTTGCCAAAAAGATAATAGCTAAAAAATCACCCTTTATATCGGAGTGATTTCGATCAAACTAGGTGTTTCATGAGAGTTCATAATATATACTATAAATTCATCTTTATTCATATTTGGCAAATATGGTAAATAATATGATAATTGATCCGATTTTCGGCAAATTTTAAATTACACAGTAGTAATAAGATGAATCGAACCGAAATTTGAAACGGAGCCAATAACAACACATTGACCTATATATTTCTCATTCACGGTAGGTATTCCTAGTTGAGATATGTCATAATCCGATATAAGATGTAGTTTCTAGAGCCATAATAGAGTAGAATGGGGGCCTCATTTGGGTTATACCAAAGTACGGACACATATATTTGACTTTCATAGTATAATAATGCATACTATGAAAGTCAAATATATGTTGAAATATAATTTAATCATGCAATTTAATTAATAATAAATTTCGATATAAAATGTTTGTCCTAGATGAGTATTATTAAAATGGGGCCCATTTGTAAGGGCGCTACATTAAAAAATTGGCACTTATAGATCACTTTCAAAGTAGGAATTCTTTATTGAAATATAACATGATCTGCAAAATTTGATCAAGTTCCAATGAAAGATGTGGGTTCTAGAGCGACAATAGTGTAAACCGGCGCACAGTGGTCAATTTCGCGAGATAGCGGTCAAAACTGTATAACTTTTGGCCTGATTGGTATTTTTTGTTCAATAGGAGGGACTTTAAGCTTCAATTTGCGTGTTCAAACGTAAAAATCGACTGATAGGAACGTAAGTAATGTGGAGTTAAAAATGCATTTTAATTTTTTGTTGAGTTTCCATGTAAAAGTTGAATATTTTGACATTTTAAATAGGTATATTTTTTATAATTTCTTATTTTCTTCAATCGTATTTTACAACCAATACTTATTTATTATTCCTAAACTTAATTTTGGTCAGAAAATGCCAACATTTGGCCCCTGACATTTATTTAGTCTCAATATTCACAGGGGCCAAAAATAACACTGAAATTCCCAACAATATCAATACCATTTGGATATATTATATACAGAACACAACATCGACAAAATTTTAAGTAAACTTTTACTATTGATTTAAAGTGCACATATATTTTATTTAAATGTATTAATAAAAATTTATACTAAAATTAGAAACAAATTATAATCTTTAAACTAGTGTTAATTAAACATTTTAGTAAAAATTTCTTCCAAATAGCTTTGATTTTCATTTTGCAGTAGTTGTTTAGCTTATTCATCTAACTCTAATGAGGTTGATTTCCATTTTTGTCGAATACTGGACATATATGGGTCTGATGTGCACAACAAATATTAATAAGATCTTCATTAGTACAATATCAGGAAATTTTTCTTGTATTGTGCTCGCGAAAGAATCTGTAGTCTTTGTTCCTTTTTTCTTGCGCTTCTTCTGAGAGATCTCCAATTGGAAGCATATTGTGCTGAATTATTTGTTCCCCATGGAACAAAATTTTGTGAACTGTGGTTGGCATATGTCTCCAAGAATATTTTAGGTTATAAAGGGTTGCTGTCTCATTAGCATACTGACCAAATTTTTTTGCATCTATCTTTTTGCTACATGCTATAACTTCTAATATGATTTGGAATCGTCGTATTAAATCATAATCTACTCCAGTTATAGAAGCTGCAGTTTCTGGATCGGAAAAAAATCTACTTGCTGTGTTTCCATCATTAGAATTTCCTTCTCCTTGCTTTGGCTGGTCAATTATAAGGCCTATCTCACGGTATTTTTCTTGAATATCTTTTTTTTTGCTTTCTTTTTTCCAAATTTTCTTTGTTGTTTCTCACTGTTTCGCCTAACGGGCCAAATTCCAAATCGTATCCCAATTTAAGAATATGCTCCATAAAACGAATTCTAGCATGAAGAGGTGACATTCCAAATTCATATGCTTCATTAAAACTATCGTCTTGTGTTGGTGGTTGGCTCAATTGACTTGATGTTTTTTGGCATATGGTGCAGCTTGACGAAGACTTTGTTTCGGTTAAAGCTTGTGCAACTTTTCCATCGATCATTGTAAGTGACATTTTAAAGTTAACTTCGATGCATTGGTCATTAAATTCAAATATCACTGGTTGAAGTTCTTCAATTTCATCTCTTATTTTGCCAATTTCTTCAGTTATGACATCTTTAGTTTCTGTTTTGTAAGCAAACTTTATTCGTCTACAAAATTTTGTTGACGAGGGAATTTCATTCTTCCATACATCTATCTCTGCAGCTCTGAACCAATATAAGTTTTTGTTAAACGTAATGGAACGAAAGAAATCATGAATAAATTGGCATCTGATGAATTTTCCGCATTACATTGTTTGTATTGTTTCTGGCCAGAGGACCCATCACATCCCCATTTAGAAATTAAAGTCATGCTGCAATTTTTAAACTTCTTTAAATAGTCAGCATCAAATGTCTTTAATAATCGTTCTGCAGTGTGTTCAAGAAGATCCTGCAATTTTATTTCTGCTGAACTTGAAGTTACACTAATAGCAGTTGGTGAAGGTAAGCAATCTTTTTTGGCAGAAACTAAATCTCGATATGATGGAAAAATTCCACAATTTTTTTCATTGGTTCGCTTCCGCAATTCTGTATATTGGTTTTTAGTCATTTTCAAATCCAAAAATAGTGCAAATGCTTCTTCTGGAGTAAATTTATTTTCTTCAGTTGATGTCGGCATACTTTCTAAAATCCTTTTTGTGCGTCTGGGGCTTGCTTCCACTATTTTTTCAATGATAGCAATTTTACTCTTTTTAGTTTTCGATGGTTGAATTTGATGCAGAAATGAATCCTTTATGATGCTACAAGAAACTTCTTCATTGATATGTTTAAGCTTGCGTCTTCGTGATCTTTCACTACAATTATCAATTGGCTTTGCTGGTCGACCACCTTTTCCAGTTTCCGTGGTAGTTACTGATGGCTTTTCAAAAATAAGTTAATTTCTTAGCCATTCTTGGTTGCGTGAGTAAAACAATTTCTTGTTTCTGGAACATTGATTGTACCGTTTTCTTAAAGTATTTAAAAAGTTTTTTATTTTTAACTTATGAATTTTAATTTCTTGTTTGTCGGATATTTTGAAGAATGGATTATTCATTATATGTAAAATAATGTCGTTTTCATCTTTCCGTTCAAATATATATCAGATAGAACACTATAACTGAATTTAGCCATTGTTTAAACAATAATGAATAATAATGACTTTGGATGATATGTACGTCAATCGTTTCGTTTGTTTTCGTGCTCTGGATAGCACTAAGTTGTGACAGTGCTGTTGTCTCTTTCATTTTTGTGATGTCCATTTTATGTTCTTTCATTCTCGTTTCTAATGTTCTCTTCGTTGTGTTCTGTCGTTAATGTTGGTAAAAATTGAATTTAATGTTCTATTTGGTTTGTAAGCAAAGCGAATGTTGTCAGATTCTATTGTCATTTTTGTCAAAATTTTGATACACCCTTCTATGTGGACTAGGTCCGAATATGGGTCAAATTCTCCTAATTTCAACAGAATTATTCTTTGGGTCAATAAGAACTCTTGTACAAAATTTCATCAAAATATATGCATAATAGCAACTTTCACATACAAATAACTTCTCAAAAAATATGACGTGCATTTGTACCGAATATCTTACCTTGGGTCAGAAAAATTGCTGTAGCTCAAAAAGTGCAGTCCCGATGCATTGACATGTATATATAGGAATGTAGGGGAGGGTTAGGACTACAAAATAGTAAATTTGTGTTTTGACTCAGCTTGACTTACAGGAGTGAAGTAGGAAATTTCCGATAAATTAGACCTTTTTTAAAAAAATATTTAAATTGTTCTGAAAACAGTAGAGCTTCAATTTTTTCTACCAGTGATAGGAAATAAGTTAAGTTACAACACAAAATTTATTTCGTCCAAAAATCTTGAAAAACAAAAAAGTTATGATCATTTCAACTTTAAAAATTAACTAAAAATATCATAATTACTAAATTCTGAAAAAGCCCATTTTGGACCACCCTGTTCTCAGTGAAATAGTTAAAATAGAGTTCTAATTTTTTGGCACCCGAGGTTTACTACTGTCTACTTTCATATGAGTCTAATAACTTTAAAATCGGAGAACAAAAACCAAAAGGAGTTTTGGCCGCTATCTCAAAATAATGACCACAGTGCGGCGGACCATTTGTATGGGGGCTATACCAAAACGTTGAACAATATAGCTAGCTTTCAAAATAGGTTTATGACAAAATAGAAAATTATTATGAAGAATACATTGATTTTTTTATTCAGAATTTTGCGGAAGGCAACAAAAACATAAATAATCTACTTTTGAATGTTGCTGACAAACAGGATTGTTGCATTTGCAGCAAAAAAAAGCGTGTCTTACGGCGTATTTTGTCACCTTGCTGCAGGCAAATTCTGCAATCTTTTTTGGCAGCTAATGTGTCTGGACCACTGCGTGAAGCCACATTAAGGTTTGCTATATTGAGAGGTCTCCCAAAGAACGCTTCAAATGCTATACGAGTTGTTGGTTGAGCCACAATGTGCGGATTATTGATGCGATTTTCAACGTTGGCCAGTACCAATTGCTTTGCAAGTTTACATAAAAATATGCGTCTTCTTTCTTTTCTTGTATTTTCATCATTTAGCTTACATATAATGTATCTTGCCAATGCCATCACATCAATCATGTTGCAGAAAAACGCGTATGTCCAGCGTCTGGTTGACCGTTTTGTTGTGTAATGAGTTACCATTTTATCCACCGTATCGACTCCGGCTTTAGTTGAATTATAAAATAAAATTGCTTCCGGTTTCATGGCTACGCCTTCAACATGTTTCGTGTAATGCACGGTTGAAATTAAATTGACTGCCTTATTTTTTTTGGCACGTAGCTGCAAAGTGCAACAAGATTTTCATGAAAACCAAACACACTTGAAAGAATTGGTCGTCTGGTGCTCTTCATAACTTCCTTGGGAAGACATCTTTTGTTTGCTCGAATGGTGCCAACAAATGCCAGTCCCATAGCAGCAAGTCGTTTAGCACCGTTCAATGAGGTGAAAAAATTATCAGCAATAATTGTTCTGCCGCTGTTTGCGTAACAATTTCGAAATACATTAGAACGTTTTCACCTTGATTTATCTCCCGATTGTCTCCTTCCTTTCCAGTGTATAGTTTCCTTTCAATGGAAATTTAGTCTTAGCATCGCATGCCCACCAAACTTTGATCCCATACCTTGCAGGTTTTGATGGGATATATTGGGTGAACTTTGTGCGCCCACGATACGGAAACAACTGCTCATCGATGCTGATATTTTCATAAGGTTCATAATAATTTTGCAGATTTTCATTGAGAAAATTCCAAAGGTCCCGGATAGGAGCTGCTTTATCTGTTTGCTGTCGGAATGCCCGCGTACGACTATTATCGAAACGAATATATCTGGACAGAGTAATTAATCGTTTGTGCGACATAGCCGCATGGAATATGGGCAGCGAATCAGAACGCCACAATATACTGGAGTCTTGCATATTATTATGGCTGAGACCAGAAGCCAACAAAATCCCAATGAATGCATCTAGGTCAATCCATTTTCTTTGGGTAGACTCTGGATGTTCTTCATTCCATTTTCTAATTGATTCTCGCCCATGCCGATTTGTTTCACTAATGATGACGAACGTAATATTGGTTGAGAAAAATAGCTTGAATACCTCAACTGGATTGGTGAGCCCTGTTTTTGTTCCAGATTGAAAACGCATGATATTATGTTGGCGCAAACGAGATGCAGGGGGTTCAGTTTCTTTCCATTTAGTACCGTCTTTACCATAAAAACAGCCTGAGTCGACTTCATTTGCTGCTTCAGCATCATTTCCACTTTCTTCTTCTTCATATACGTCTTCATCACTATCATAAAGTTCGTTAGGTTCAATTTCCAAATCATTTTCTATGTCTGATGCATCATCTTCTGGCATATAATCAGCAGTGTCGTCACCATCGTTTTCAAAAACATCATCATTTTCATCAGCTTCTTCTACCTGACTTTGAAAATCACGCACTAATGCCTGTGACAATTGGGGTTGCAAATTCGCGCTACGCAAGCGTGTATTATAAATAAATTCCAGTTCATCAGCCATAATATACTAACAACGCAACAAATCTACCTGCGTAAAATTATTCACAAGTTCAAAATTACCGATTACAAAATCAGAAGAAAGAAAGAAGCATAAAAGAATAAAGTAAATACAAATTTCCAACTCGTGCCATATGCTTTGCCTATGCGTTCATACAAAATGCATAGGGGTCTGGCCAGACATCATGTACCAAAAGTAAGGTGAAGATTTTTTATTTGGCTTTTTTGTCCTGTTCCAAGGACTTTTTTCAATTATTAATTTATACATCGAAAGCCAACAATATTTTGGGAGATTACCTGAAATTACAGCCATGTACCTAAAATATAAGTATGCTAAATTGAAGCATGAAAATGAAATATGTCTGACCAGAACCATGTGCCACTTCGAGGGTTAAAAAAACATAAGTACACAATGAATAGTTAAAATATATATGGATCGTTGGCACACCACACTTGAATCCATACAGCTACAAGAGGAAACTCATCCTTAAATCCAGGGATATACTTACAACCACTACACAGATAGTTGAAATAAATCAGAGCATGTGTTAATTACACCCCAAACCAAACTCGATGAATACTGCATGAGTTGTTGTAACGACACAGTGTTTGGTTTGGTTTCAAGTTTCCACTGTTGCATGAACAGGCTGCCACAACATTTCACTAGTTCTATTCATTCCGTCCTACCTTGTACAGCGTGAATAATACATATCCATGAAGAGCGTCCATTGATGCGAGAATTTACCCCAACATTCCGTGTAAATGCACCACACAACGTTTACTGTTGAAACAATAGTCCTGTCACAGAACAAGTGTTTCTTCTTGATGCTTTCCTCATCAGGACATTCTAAAAAGAAACCGGTAGTGAATCTAGAAAATCTTGTGCATATATGTAGTTAGCATTGGATGTGTTCTTGTGATTCCAGTGGGTTAGCTTGAAAGAGAAGTTCCATCCGTTATCGTTTTAACTATTAGCCACGAATTAATCATTCAACGAAATAGTAAATTCATTGAGTTGAACAAGTCTATTATTCTTAAGCGACATTACGTTGCAGCTCATTTAATATGAACGGGTATCACAAGTGAAGGGAAGCTCTTTTAATGATAAATGAAAATTCTATTGGTAATGGTAAATGTATTTAAAAAATGTAAGAAAGTCTTTTTTTGTATCGCGATTTATTCCCTCACTGATGAGTGACAAAATTATCGCATTTGTTGTTCACAGAACCCTCGTGTCATTGTTGAGAAATGAATGCATGCACATCGTGCCACGCGAATATTTTGGGCGGAGGCGATATTGGACCATGCTTGGTTATCTGCTAACAACATGATAACCCAGTTTCTCTGCCTATATGAAATTTTTGGGGTTGTTTTCAGACCCTCCTAGCCACTACCATACCCTTAAGACTATATCATCACTGTGGCGCATTTGCAGAAAAAGATTCGAGCGAGAAACTAATTTTCTAATGGCTTCCAATTCAACCTCATTTTCCTATTCTTACAATAAACAAGTAAAGATAGGCGTTAAGTTCGGCCGGGTCGAAACTTATAAATCCTCAACCATGGATTGCATCCACAGAGGCTTTTAAATACAGCCAAATAATACATAAATGTATATATGTTTTAAGAGATAACATGTATGGCGGAATTCCTGGAAGGTCCAAAGAATTTAGAAATTCAATTCGATAGGTGACAACTTCATCCGCATTCGTAATCCGATTTGTAATGTGTGTAATCACCTAGAAATGTGTTCCAGAATTAAATTATTGATTGTTTTAACATCGTTGTTTTTTTGCAGCCAATATAGCACGGACGTAGAACCACTCTTTGTTTCTATAGTTCGTGGAAATTTATGGGAAGACTTTCTCGATTAATTGCTGATTAGATACCTGAATGACATTTATTGAAAATGTAATACTCCTTTTCACTGCATCAACTGATACTTTTCCATTACCAACATCCTGTAGATGTTTCGAAAATATAGCTGCTGAGTCATCGTGATGCAGATGTACACGCATATTGGTGGTCAGATTAATTTTTTTACATATCGCCAGAGATGCGGGTGCTGATTTTGGAATTACTGGAATGGTTGTGTATTTAATCTTAAATCTTGAAGTGTCCGATTAAGCGCTTGTAGAGATTTCGTATGTGCCATGGTGCAGTCATCCCACACAATCAGATGAAAGTCCGTCCATCTATTTTTGTAACCAAATTACAGGTCGCAATTATGATCCGTTCTTAACAAAAATTAGCACAAATATGTTTTGTGGATCAAGGACGAACGCTATTTAATTTGAGGCAAATCGGTTCAGATTTAGATATAGCCCCCATACAAATGTCGCTCCCGATTTGACATTTTCCGCTCTAGAAACCACATATTGTACCCGATTTTCTTTAAATTTGCACAACATCTTATAATCAAACTAGAAACACATATGCAGAAAGTGGGTAAGATCGGTCCCGATTTGACTTTTGCCGCTTTATTGTACTCGATTTTCTTTACATGTGGCACAACGTCTTATAATCGAACTAAAAACACCTGTGCAGAAATTGGGTAAGATCGGTTCAGATTTAGATATAGCCCAAATACAAATGTTGCTCCCGATGTGTTTGACCGATTTTTGCCAAACAATACATATTATATTTCACTTATTTCGTTCCAGATTTCAATAAACCCCCATACAAATGTATTTCCGATTTAACACTTTTTGTCAAACACATACATTTACAGGATACAAAAATCCTTCTCGTTTTCACTTGTTCACCGAATTAAAATCGAAAATCGGTTCAGATTTGGATATATCCCCCATACGAATTTCACTCCCGATTTGACTCTTTTCACGCTAGATACACATATTAAAACAGATTTTCCTCAAACTTGCCAAAGCATCTCACATTTCAACTAGAGACACCTATGGTGAAAATTGGTCAGATCGGTTCAGATTTAGATATAGCCCCCATACGAATTTCACTCCCGATTTGACTTTTTCTGCTGTAGAAACCACATATTTTAACAGATGTGCTTCAAAATTGGCAAAACATCTTATATTTCAACTAGAAACACCCACGGTGAAAATGAATTTCATACGAATTTCACTCCCGATTTGACTCTTTTCACTCTAGATACCACATGTTACAACAGATTTTCCTCAAACTTGGCAAAACATCTTACATTTCAACTAGAAACACCTATGGTGAAAATTGGTCAGATCGGTTCAGAATTAGATATAGCCCACATACGAATTTCACTCCCGATTTGAGTTTTCCGCTCCAGAAACCACATATTTTAACAGATTTTCTTCAAATTTGGCAAAATATCTTATATTTGCATGAGAAACACCCAGGATGGAAATGAGTCAGATCGGTTCAGATTTATATATAGCTCCTATACAAATTTCGCTCCCGACTTGATTTTTCCGCCCCAGAAACCACGTATTTTCATCGGATTACTTAAAATTGAGAACTGGAAGAACCTATTGTGAAATGGGTCACATCATTACATGTTTGGATATAGCCGTGATACAAATATTCTTTTCGATTTGACAAATTGAACCAGGACATATTAGCCTATGATTAGGAAACATACAAAAATTCTTCCCGTTTTCACTTTTTTCCGAATTGAATTGTATTCTGATAGAAAGTGGAGTGTATCATATAGTCGGCCCCGCCCGACTTTAGCCTTTCCTTACTGGTTTTTCACTTAGTATAATGCTTCCTTCGACCAAAAAATTAACACTTTGACCCACTGTTTATTCTACAAAAATGATATACTCAGCATGTCTTTTCCGAATTATGTATTTGGTCGTTACTCTGTTCGAATTATGCTGATGGAAAGTGTTATGAAGCAGAAAAATACACTTTTTAGAAAAAAGTTATACCGTTTGGGAGAGGGCAGAGTTTTGATAATATCTAACAGACAATAAATGGCAAATATTTTTTTGCTTGTTTGAACGTATAACTAAAAATTTCAATAAAAGTAATATTTTAGAAAACAAAAAATTGAGATATTACACAGAAAATTTGGATTTGTATAGAAAAACATTTTTTCTTTAAGCTTGGATAACAAACTACGGTAACAAAGACATTAATAAAGAGTACATTTTGTACTCAATATAAAAAAATATTTTTGTTACAATGTAAATATTTGTATCAAAACAAATTTAAAAAAATATTTGTGTTGTTTTTTGTGGACTTAGCCTAGATAATTATAAAGACTAAGTCCAAAATGTTTAATATAAAAAAATTAAAATTACTTTAGAAAAAAATTGTTTTTATACACATTGATGTGGCTGTTGGCGTCAATTTTAAAAAATATTTTTTATTAAGAGTCAAATTTTAACTTTTTATTTAGGTTTTTGTTATCGCAGCTTCGTTAAAAAGACACTGCCCTAATGGCTAAGAAGTGCTTAAATGTTTCCCAAAAAAGTTACCCGAAATCTGAAAGTAGGGAAAACAAATTCTAAAATTTAGAAACGTTTATTAATATAATCGCTATGGTTTTTTACAACAGGGTTGTGGTAATACTCTGTGAGTTAGAAGTCAATATATATGGGGTTAAAAATATAACAAACCTATTATATTTGAGAAAGTGACCTATGTTGGAAATGATATACCCGAGTGGTTCATTACCAAAATGATTCATAGAGGACATTAATGTATTGTTTACGAAATATAAAAAAAAATTTGCGCCTGAAGGAAAAACAAAAATATTTTGTTTGCGATTTTTATAACGCAAATTCGGCAAGTGAGGTGTGCTTCTCGTTGGTTTGTGAGAATCATCTCCTTATAGAGGCCGGGTTTGATGTTGAAAAGTCGCTGCGAAGCCACCTGAATGAAACGTTTAGACATGGCCGAAATCATGATAGTGGTAGTCTGCAGGCAAGTAATAAATGTCACCATGCCATTTGTAAATAAATTTGCATTCTATTAAATATGGATGCAAACTGGTCTTGAACCAGGACAATATCCCAGTTCAATAACGATTTTTTTATTTCTTGGACATTTCATATACTCATATAAAGACGGTGTGAATCTGATGCTCGATTACCCAATTTTAAAGCTAAAATACGTCAGTAGTACATATAGGCATTTTCAATAAACGTTGTGTGTCATATAGAAGGTTCTTTATTAAATTCTGCTCTCATAAATGAGATATCTAATTAATTAAAAGCGAAAATTTTAATTTAGAAATTTCACACTTTTTTTATGAGCACGTATGTATGTATGTGCCTCCCAGTTTGACACATTACTTGCCCATGACCTCTAACCGGAAACTGTTGCTGAAGAGCAACAAGAAACAGATGCTCCAGCCTGCGCCGTAGTCACTTAAATGAATTATATTGTTAAAACTTGTCGTACACTGCGGCAACAAATGACAATTAAGGTAACATTCTCAAAATTCCCCAACATGGCTAAGCTGACGTGCCAACTTCCAGGATATAAAATGGATCTCTTTTGTTGGTGAAAATTGCATCCTAACAAAAAGTCAAATTACCCAATTTATGGGGTATCAAATTTGGCTGTTTCTGGCACACACTCACACAGACACACCCAGAGCAAAAAAACATGATTGATTTGCGTATCACACAACTACTAAATCATCGTTCAAATACGACGACTACATATTTCCAAATGAACGGCTCTGGAACAGATGCCAAACATCACCGAGCAAAAAAAAAAAAACAAAAACGGACACCCTTATGATTAAGAGTTGGAGATAAGGAAAGAAAATGCGCCAAGGAAATGAGCGAACGAACAAAAACATTGACAAAATCTCCAATTACCATTGGCAGAACAAGGAGCGAATAGAATTCAGCATTGGGATGGACTGTAGCGAATTATGAACACCTATCACTGTCTCCCACATTGTGAAGGACGTCTATACCACCCGGTGTGAATATCATTTTCACTCCATTTGTATATATCCATAAAAAGATTTGAGCTAATTCTGAAGGATCATAATATTTATCCAACGATTTTCCTCAAATCGGACTTGCTTTGTGTGGGACATTTTTTATAATCGATGGGATGTAGGCTATATAAAATCGGATCGGCTGAAACTTGTTATACCCCTCTCGACCAGTGTTACAAACTCAGCGTCTAAATTAATATACCCCTTGTGCTATGGTAGCGGGTGTAAAATAACACCAGCCACAATCACTCTCATTTCGTCATGCTTCCGTTGCAAGTGTTCGCTAATACCAGGTTTATGGTGTTCTCGATGTGGATGCGGATGTGGATGTTTATCATAATTACGCATTAGAGGATTGTATCGACGGATGGCTCATTGAAAATAACGAGACATTAAGCAATTAAATGTGATTGACAGGGTGACAAGGATACTTAGGCCGGTTTTTATGGATTTTGTGTTATCGTGAAGCGAACGAAGGAAGAGCCGGACTAGAAGCAACAGCAAAAAATGCATTTCATTGTACGCAATACGCACTGGTCTATTGACTTTTTATGTCTTGACTATAAAACGCTGATTTTATGCCGCAGTCACTGTTGACGAGCATCTGCTTTCGGCATGTATGAATGTTCTGGACAACTTCTTATCCAGCACAAAAAAAAAACGCTGTCATTGTCATTATTGGGGCATTTTCGTTGTAATTTAGAGGGTGTTGAAGTATTTCCTTGGGGAAAACATAAATTAAGGTTTGTAACAAAAACAGTATCCGACATGGGCTTATTGAAAAATAATTGAATGCCATGTTTCGCAATGTGATGATGTGTTTTGCAGGTGACATTTCAAAGCCAACAAACCAACGAAGTTAAACAAATGTTTAATTAATTCGGGATTCGTTTTCGTCTAAACGAAATTTGTTACACGTCATAAAACATGGATAAGGCAAGGACCATGGTATTTAGGCGTGTCTAGTTTATGTGTGAAAAACACCTAAATACTGAGAAATTATTTCTTCTCCCAGGGGAAGTAAGAGCTTTTGATCCTTTGTAAGATCGTCCCAACTATTGTTGAGCGATATATAAAGAGTGATTTTTTTGAGGTTAGGATTTTCATGCATTAGTATTTGACAGATCACGTGGGATTTCAGACATGGTGTCAAAGAGAAAGATGCTCAGTATGCTTTGACATTTCATCATGAATCGTCTTACAAACGAACAACGCTTACAAATTATTGAATTTTATTATCAAAATGCGTGCTCTGTTAAGAAAGTTCATTGCGCGCTTCCATTTTATGGTCGGTTTAATCGACCCACTGAAGCGGCTATTCGGGCTATTGTGACTAAATTTCGCACCAAATTTACATTGTTGGACATTAAACCACCAACACGCTTACGTAGAGTGCGAACTGAAGAAAATATCGCAGCTGTATCGGCCAGTGTTAATGATGACCACCAATTTTCGATTCGTCGCCGTTCGCACCAATTGGGTCTCTGTTACTCAAAAACGTGGAAATGCCAAAATTGGACTAAGCGGATGGACCACCTAAGACGCAGCCGCGGTCAACATTTAAATGAAATTATCTTCAAAAAGTAAATGTCATGGACCAATCTAACGTTTCAAATAAAGAACCGATGAGATTTTGCAAATTTTATGCGTTTTTTTTTAAAAAAGTTATCAAGCTCTTAAAAAATCACCCTGTACAAACACTGGGAATATTCCTGTATGCATATTGATAAACGACAAACTTAGAACATTTCAACGTTCCATAGTGAGCTAATCTTCAATCTAATTGGTTTTCTGTTTAGTGATGATCAAGTTTGGAGAGCACAAACGAAAAAAGACTGCTGGTTGATTTGTATACCCTACACCATTTCGTGGAATAGGGTATTATAAGTTAATTTCACGCCAAACGTTTGCAACATCAAGAAATAATCGAGTCAGACCCACCTTTAAGTATACAAATCGTCTTAGAATCACGAGTCGATTTAACGATGGCGGTCCGTCCGTCCGTCAGTCTGTACGTATGCTGTCCATCTAAAGCTATTTGGCAAATTTTTGTTGGATTGTCATGAAATTTGGTAGAATTTGAATTTTGAAATTTGGTAGAATTTGAATTGAATTTTGTAGAAATCGGTTCAAAGCCTCCACACAAATATCCCTACAATTTAAGCTGTTTCTGCTCTAGAATACACATTTTACATGGGATCATCACAAAATTTCAGGATCATGTTATATTTGAACTAGAAACAGGTAACGTAAAAGTAGATCACATGGGTCCATGTTTCGATATAGCCACCATACAAATTTAACTCTGATTTACACTATTACTGCTCTGAAATGAACATTTTACATTGGATCAAATTTTCCACATCATGATATATTTCAAATAAAGGGTTTTCCAACAAGAGGTGTTATTTTGAAACACCCGGTATTTCGGTAGCTGTCACTTTTGAAGCTTTTATTCTTTGACATTTGACAAGTAGAAACTACGCCATTACTAACAAGTAAGGAAAGGCTAAAGTCGGGCGTGGCCGACTATATAATACCCTACACCACTCCCTGCGTATATACCTCGCTTTGATTACTAAACCAGGGTATTTCATGGGAGCAATTTTATGTAGTTCATATAAATTATACAGTATAAATTCATCTTTAGTCATATTTAACGAATATGGTAAATAATATACAGTAGTAATAGGATGAATCGGACCGACATTTGAAAGGAGGCCTACAACAACACCGGCTCAAAACATGGGCCTATATATTTCTCATTCACTGTAGGTATTCATAGTTGAAATATATCATGATCCGATGTAAGACGTAGTTTCTAGAGCTGTATAAGAGTAGAATGGGTTCTTGAGTTATTCCAAAGTGTGGACACATATATTTGACTTTGTATTCTGAAATATAATACAAGTAAGGAAAGGCTAAAGTCGGGCGGGGACGACTCTATGATACACTCCACTTTCAATCCGAATACAATTTAATCGGTGAAAACGGGAAGGATTTTTGTATCCTGTATGTATGTGTTTTCAAAAAGTGTTAAATCGGAAAGGACATTTGTATGGGGGTATATTGAAATCTGGAACGAAATAGGTTAAACATTTGGGAGCAACATTTGTATTTGGCCTATATCTAAATCTGAACCGATCTTAGCCACTTACACCAATGGTTTTTTACTTGGATTATAAGCTGCTGTGCCAAATTTAAAGAAAATCGAGTAGTGGTTTCTAAAGCGACAAAAGTCAAATTGGGAGCCACATTTGTTTGGGGGCTATATCTAAAGCTGAACCGATCTTACTCACTTTCGGCATAGGTGTTTCTAGCTGGATTATAAGATGTTGTTCCAAATTAAAAAAAAATCGAGTAAAACATGTGGTTTCTAAAGCGGCAAAAGTCAAATCGGGAGCGGCATTTGTATGGGGGCTATACCTAAATCTGAACCGATCTTACTCACTTTCGGCATAGGTGTTTCTAGTTGGAATATAAGATGTTGTGCCAAATTTAAAGAAAATCGGGTACAATATGTCGTTTCTACAGCGGAAAATGTCAAATCGTGAGCGACGTTTGTATGGGGGCTATACCTAAATCTGCACCGATCTTACTCACTTTCGACATAGGTGTTTTTAGGTGGATTATAAGATGTTGTGCCAAATTTAAAGACAATCGGGTACAATATGTCGTTTCTAGAGCGGAAAATGTCAATTCAGGAGCGACATTTGTATGGGGGCTATATCTAAATCTGAACCGATCTTATCCAATTTCGGCATAGGTGTTTCCCGTTGGGTTATAAGATGTTGTGCTAAATTTAAAGAAAATTGGGTACAATATGTGGATTTTAGAGCGGAAAAAGTGAAATCGGGAGCGACATTTGTATGGGGGCTATATCTAAATCTGAACCGATCTTACCCAATTTTTGCATACGTATTTCTAGTTGGATTATAAGATGCTCAGCAAAATTTAAAAAAAATCGGGTACAATATGTCGTTTCTAGAGCGGAAAATGTCAAATCGGGAGCGACATTTGTATGGGGGCTATATATAAATCTGAACTGATCTTACCCAATTTTTGCATACGTATTTCTAGTTGGATTATAAGATGTTCTGCAAAATTTAAAGAAAATCGGGTACAATATGTCGTTTCTAAAGCGGAAAAAGTGAAATCGGGAGCGACATTTGTATGGGGGCTATATCTAAATCTGAACCGATCTTACCCAATTTGTGCATACGTGTTTGGATTATAAGATGTTCTGCAAAACTTAAAGAAAATCGGGTACAATATGTCTTTTCTAGAGCGGAAAATGTCAAATCGGGAGCGACATTTGTATGGGGGCTATATCTAAATCTGAACCGATCTTACCCAATTTTTGCACACGTATTTCTAGTTGGATTATAAGATGTTGTACAATATTTAAAGAAAATCGGGAACAAGATGTCGTTTCTAGAGCGGAAAATGTCAAATCGGGAGCGACATTTGTGTGGGGGCTATATCTAAATCTGAACCGATCATACCTACTTTCAGCATAGGAGTTTCTAGTTCGATTATAAAATGTTGAGCCAATTTTAAAGAAAATCGGGTACAATATGTGGTTTCTAAAGCGGAAAAAGTGAAATAGGGAGCGACATTTGTATGGGGGCTATATCTAAATCTGAACCGATCTTTCCCAATTTCTGCATAAGTGTTTCTAGTTGGATTATATGATGTTGTACAATATTTAAAGAAAATCGGGTACAATATGTGGTTTCTAGAGCGGACAAAGTGAAATCGGGAGCGACATTTATATGGGGGCTATATCTAAATCTGAACCGATCTTACCCAATTTCTGCATAGGTGTTTCTAGTTGGATTATAAGATGTTGTGCCAAATTTAAAGAAAATCGGGTACAAGATGTGGTTTCTAGAGCGGAAAATGTCAAATCGGGAGCGACATTTGTATGGGGACTATATCTAAATCTGAACCGATTTCCTCCAAATTCAATACCGATCGTCCTTGGCCAAAAAAAGTAACTTCTGCCGAAGTTCATGATAATCGGACAGCAAATGCGACCTGTAGAGTGCGAACAAGCATAGATGGCAGCAGACGGACGGACGGACGGACAGACAGACATCGGTAAATCGATTCAGCTGGCGATTCTAAGCCGATCCGTATACTTAAAGGTGGGTCTAGCTCGATTATTTCGTGGTGTTACAAACATTTGGCGCGAAACTAACTTATAATACCCTAGACCACGAAGTGGTGTAGGGAATAAAAATGGAACGATACACGCTTCAACAACGCATTGAAATTATTAAAACTCATGAATGATCCGCAAAATTATCCGTAATTCGATCGCAAAATCATCTTGACTGATGAGACCCATTTCCACCTCATCAACAAGCAAGATCGTCGCATTTGGGCTCGGAAAACACAAGAGTTGTTGTTGAGAAGACTCTCCATCCTCATCATGTGACTGTTTGGTGCAGTTTATGGTCCGGCGGGGTCATTGGACCTTACTTTTTCAAAAATGAGATGGGATCAACAGTTACGGTGAATGGATTGCGCTATGGAGAGATGATTAATGATTTTTTTTGGTCGGAGTTGGATGGATGGACCGCGCTACGTGCTACACAAGCAATGAAACCATTGCTCTTTTACGCGAAAAGTTTCCGGACCGAGATCTCGTGTTTTAACACTTGCGACTTCTTCCTCTGGGGCCACGTGAAAGATAAGGTCTATGCCAACAGCCCAGCGTCGATTCAAGACCTCAAAGGCAGAATTCGTGAGGCTATCGAGGACATAGGGCAGCCACTTTGCGATTTGGTTATGGAAAATTTAATGAAAATGAAATGAAAATGAACATCATGGCTGATGTTGTTTTTCATTACACTACTCAACAAATTGAAAAAATTTCATGTACTCCGGATGCGATAATTTTTTCTGTGTAGATAACCTTGACATGAGCTCGAAAAACGCAATAAAAATTTTTTTTTCGTTTGTTTTTTTTTTATTATTTTTTTTTTAAATTTTAAAAATTTTTTTTTGGTTAATTTGTTTCGTCCGGCATAACTCGGGAACCACTAGCCCGATTTAATTGAATTAAATTTTAAAAAATTTAAAATTACAATTCCCTTAATCTGTTCATATATTGTTTTCCTATACAAGCAACAGTTTCCAAGTTAAAAATTAATATATAAAGGAAAAAACTTATTTTTTGCCTAAAGATTTAAATTTTTTTTTTTTTAAAATCCATAAAAAATCCAAAATGAAAAAAAATGTCAAATCTTATTACTTTTACGTAAAGTCACATAACCTATGAGCAAAATGAGGCAAAGATCATGAAAATCGATGCACGCGTTTCGCTTTTATTCGCAATTGAGTAAAGGTATGAATTTCAAAAATTTGCTCGACATATGCACAACTTTGTCTATGGTAAGGTTTTTTCTTTTTTTTTTTGATTCTCAGAATTAACAAAACGGAATAAACAAAGGGTTATTTAATTTTTATGATTGCGTAAGCAAAGTAATAAACGCTAATAAATGTGCGTGAACAATTAAAAGGAAAAAAAAAGGTACTCTTACGATCCAGGAGAGTGGCGTCTTTTCATCGACAGCAACAAGCAGAGCCTTAAAGCAATTTTACTGCACAACGGCAACAAGAAACCTTCGATTCCAATTGCTCATGCCGTTGACACCAAGGGAACATACGAAGTCATGGACAATCTACTAAAGTGCCTTACCTATGAGAGGCACGATTGGAAAGTTTGTGCCGACCTTAAGGTTATCGGTATCCTTTGTGGATTACAAGGTCGATTCACAAAGTACTGTTGTTTTCTCTGCCTTTGGGACAGCCGCGATCGTCAACATCATTACACCAGGAGGAGTTGGACAGAAAGAGTTAACTTCATCCCCGGCAGCGACAACGTGAAATATACACCACTCATAAAAAAGGAAAATGTTTTTCTCCCACCTCTTCACATAAAGCTCGGACTCATAAAAAACTTCGTGAAAGCTATCAACAAAGATGGCGAAACGTTCGCCTATTTAAAAACCATTTTTCCTCACCTTTCATCGGCAAAGATAAAGGAAGGCGTTTTCGACGGTCCGCAAATTAAAAAGTTGTTGCAAGACCAACAGTTTGAGCACATTTTATCACCAAATGAAGCTGCAGCTTGGAACTCATTTCGGCAAATTGTTTCCGGATTTCTTGGAAACAACAAAAGCTCAAATTACAGAGAGATCGTCGAACAACTACTCCAAAATTATAAAAAAATTAGAGCAAATATGTCGCTTAAGATACATTTTCTACACTCGCACTTGGACTTCTTTCCGGACAACCTGGGCGATGTGAGTGACGAGCATGGCGCACATGTAACAAAAATTACTTGGATTGGTATTGCATTCAAATCCTCGCGAACGTTTGCTCATTTTAACTATCGCGTTCGTCGACACTTGTTGAATGAGTACAATCGATCAATGAAGACCTATTTATGCTGTGTATTGTTTAGTATTTTACTGACAGGTACTTATAAATGGGTGTATATTTTTTTACGGTGGCTACATACCTGTTTCACCATGTGTGAGTCTTAAATTTTCCGAATAATGACCACCCTTAAATGTGGGTTGCATTTCTGTAAAAAAATCATACAGGTAGCCAACGGAAAACCCAAATAATTAAAAAAGTCCCCTTTCCTTTTTTCCTTTTAATTGTTCACGCACATTTATTAGCGTTTATTACTTTGCTTACGCAATCATAAAAATTAAATAACCCTTTGTTTATTCCGTTTTGTTAATTCTGAGAATCAAAAAAAAAGAAAAAACCTTACCATAGACAAAGTTGTGCATATGTCGAGCAAATTTTTGAAATTCATACCTTTACTCAATTGCGAATAAAAGCGAAACGCGTGCATCGATTTTCATGATCTTTGTCTCATTTTGCTCATAGGTTATGTGACTTTACGTAAAAGTAATAAGATTTGACATTTTTTTTCATTTTGGATTTTTTATGGATTTAAAAAAAAAAATTAAATCTTTAGGCAAAAAATAAGTTTTTTCCTTTATATATTCATTTTTAACTTGGAAACTGTTGCTTGTATAGGAAAACAATATATGAACAGATTAAGGGAATTGTAATTTTAAATTTTTTAAAATTTAATTCAATTAAATCGGGCTAGTGGTTCCCGAGTTATGCCGGGCGAAACAAATTAACCAAAAAAAAATTTTTTAAATTTTTGAAATTCATACCTTTACTCAATTGCGAATAAAAGCGAAACGCGTGCATCGATTTTCATGATCTTTGTCTCATTTTGCTCATAGGTTATGTGACTTTACGTAAAAGTAATAAGATTTGACATTTTTTTCATTTTGGATTTTTTATGGATTTTTAAAAAAAAAAAATTAAATCTTTAGGCAAAAAATAAGTTTTTTCCTTTATATATTCATTTTTAACTTGGAAACTGTTGCTTGTATAGGAAAACAATATATGAACAGATTAAGGGAATTGTAATTTTAAATTTTTTAAAATTTAATTCAATTAAATCGGGCTAGTGGTTCCCGAGTTATGCCGGACGAAACAAATTAACCAAAAAAAAAATTTTTAAAATTAAAAAAAAAAATAATAAAAAAAAACCAAACGAAAAAAAAAATTTATTGCGTTTTTCGAGCTCATGTCAAGGTTATCTACACAGAAAAAATTTCGCATCCCGAGTACATTTTGACTGTTGACTAGTGTTATTAACGGCATACCTTCATCCGATCATTTATCTCAAAAAAAAATAACACCTCTTGTTGGAAAACCCTGCAGAAACACCTACTACAAAAGTTAACTATATAGGTCCATGTTTTGGTATAGCTCCCATACAAATGGCCCCCAGTTTACATTATTATTGCTCTGATACCCACATCTTAAATCGGATCTTGATAAAATTTTGCATATGATGTTATATTTCAACTCAGTATACCTACTGTGAATTTGGTACAATTTTCCAGAAAATTGGTTATCATATAGTCGGCCCAGTCCGACTTTAGCCATTTCTTTTTATAATTGACTGTACAAATTTTATTCAAATAAAGTACATTTGTTGTTCAAATGAGTACATAAAACTCATTTTGGACAAATTTCATTTGATTTGAGTACATAAGTACTAAATTGAAGTAAAATATAAATTCAACTTGTCTAAAGGCATAGCTATTTGCTTAATTTTAGACTATTTTACTGGGATTTAGTACTATTTTTTTAGTGTATGATGATAATAGGTAATATCAATATTTTTTCAAATGTCCTTCCAGGTTTCAGCACCCTAGACTTTACCAATAATGATCGTAAAGATCCCTGGTACATAAATAACAACGTTTTGATATTGGCTCCATAAAATCACAACCCGGTATCGAATATTCACTAATTTTTTTGTTTGTCATTCCGGTTGTAAGACCTTGAAATATTGTTGACCGTCATAATCTTCTAAGACGTACTTTTAAGGGATAAAATGGGAACAGAGGAATAAAAATGGTACTCACCGAACAGCTACAGCTGGAATAATTATTTCTGCTGTGCACTTCATATTTTGTAAGTTCAATCCGTTTATAGCGTTAGGGTGTGAAATAGGGCGAAAAGGAGAAAAAAGACAATAACTGCTTTCCGAAATTCCAAGTGTTAAGGTGGGAAATGTGGAAAAGGGTATACAATTTATATCAACCAAATGGCTCCAGCTAGAATAGACGGGCAAAACATTTCCGAAATTTGTACCTTTAAGGGAGAAAGAACAGAAAGGGGTTAAAAATATATTTGTGCATATTTAGCTTTGGTTGTGTAGACATGAAATATAAAGCGACCTTTCAGTGTCAAAATGAGCGAAAGCATAGCATTGGTGCCGACCAAATGGCTGCGGCTAAAATCATTAAATTCAGTGTATACTTTCTGTGATTATGTAGACGCGCAACATAAAGGATTTTTAGGAATTTTTACTTTTAAGGAAAACGGATAAAAATTGTAACAATCAAACGATTGCAGTTATAATAATTAAATTCTATTTATACATTTATCTGACTTTGTAGACTCGCAAAATAAATGGGTTTCACCAAATTCGTACTTTTAGGGGAAGAAGGGAGTAAATGAGGTAAAACTATTTCCAAGCAAACGGCTGTAGCATTGTGAACGCCAAAGATAATGGATTTTTGAAAATCTTAATTTTAGGATAAACAAGTAAAAACGGCGTTAAGTTCGGCCGGGCCGAACTTTATATAGCCTCCACCATACATTGCATTCCACAGAGACAGTGCGTAGATGTGCAGTAACATTACAGGAAAATTTAATTTTTTTGTAATATAGCCAAACCAAAACAAATAAAAATATATTAAAATAAGTAAGGAAGGTTAAAGTCGGGCGTGGTTGACTATATGATACCCTACACTTAGTCATTATACACCAGGCCCGTGCGCAGGATTTTCCCCTGGGGGGGGGTGTTTTCATCTACACTCATAAAAAAATTAACCCTATAATGAGTTAAAATTAACTAAAACCAAGTACATTTTTACTAAATATAAGTAGAATTTTACTGAAATTTTCCTAAAACTAAGTAATGTTTACTCAAATCAAGTAAATATTTACTCAAACTGAGGACAATTTTGCTGATTTTTTTCCTCAAAACGAGGAAATTTTTACTTAGACTGAGGAAAATTTTATTTTATACAAGGAAAAAAGTTAAATTAAAATAGATCAATTTAACTAAAAAAATCAAACAAATAGTTTTGCTTCAGAGTATGCAAAACTGATAGAAAAAATTACAACATTAAATATTTCTCAAAAGTTTCATGTTACCTCTGCCATAAGGAGTTGGTACTCCATGATTGTTGCGAAGGCGAGATAGGCACCTTCGAATAATTAGAATAATTCATAAAGTATTTGAGAAACAAGTCTCTGCAAACGAACGAAAATTGATTTTTAGATTAATATTCAAGAATTTTTTAAACAATTTCAAATGTTTTTTATAAGTTCACTAGCTTTTTGTACCCGGCGTTGCAGGGGTTTTCGTCTTCCTTATGTATATAACTTTGTATGCTCGCAATTTTTGTTTTGTATATTTTTACTTCTGTAAATTAGTTTAAATTAATACTTATTTATTTAAATTCATAAGTTATATTTTTAATATGTAAAAACTTCATGAAAATTTAAATAATTTTTTCAGTATTTCTTTAAAGAAAATGAAACATTTATTAGATAGCTAATTAATTATGGTAATTATTTCTAAGAATGTATTTTGTGTCTATTAGTTAAGTTAGTCAGTATTTCATTGGAGTGCTTCGGGATACACGATATTTACAATTTTTCCACCTTGTTCAAGTAAATTAAAGTTTTAGGGTTTGAGAGCAAGCATGTGAAAAACATGGATTTTGCAGATTCAATCCACAAACTTCAAGTGATTGTCCTGTGCTTTGATTAGCAAGCAATGAAGTTGGGCATTAGTCGCTTAAATTAATAACATCGTTGTTTTTTTCAGCCGATATAGCACGGACGTAAAACCACTCTTTGTTTCCATAGTTTGTGGTAATTTGTGGGAAGACTTTCTCGATTAATTGTTGAATTGATTCCTGAATAAAATTTTTTGAAAATGTAGTTGATGCAGTGAAAAGGAGTATTTTCACTGCATCAACTGATACTTTTCCATTACCAACATCCAGTAGATATTTGGAAAATATAGCTGCTAAGTCATTGTGATGCAGATGTACACGCATATTGGTGGTCAGATTAATTTTTTGTACATATCACCGTAGATGCGGGTGCTGATTTTTTAATTACTGGAAGTGTCTGTCGAAGTCTTCAGCTAGTAAAATAAGAGTTCCACATAATGGTTGTGTATTTGATCTAAAATCTTGAAGTGTCCGATTAAGCGCTTGTAGGGATTTCTTATGTGCCATGGTGCAGTCATCCCACACAATCAGCTTGCATGCTTTCAGCATTTTCGCCATGCCTGAACTTTTGCAATATTACAGGTTGGAGAATCAACGAATTCCATAATACATGGTAATTTCAACTATGAATGTGCCGTTCGTCCTCCATCCAATGTAGCAGCAATACCGGGGGAAGCAATATCTAAAGGTATCCCATTTTGAGAGCGGATGTGCGCTAATACCAAAGTGATGAGAAAGGTTATAACTGTGCCTCCTGGTGCATCGAGAAAAAAAGGCCGCCGTTGTCATTTGTTACTGCAGTTATAATTGTATCAAAGGCCACAATTTGCAATTAATAGAGATTTTTTGTTGCGACAAACAAACGCAAGTCTTCAACATTGAATTGCCGTACTCTTAGCAAATCTCAATCAGTAATGTCAACGGTAGAACGTTCAGGCACCATCAATTCAAGTTGATTAAGAGTTTTGTTGCTGATGGCTAGGAATATGTCTTAAATTTTTATCAGCGTATCGTTGAAAATATTAATCGCAAATGATATAGAATCGTAACGGTGCGATAATGATGCAAAATGTCCTCACTCATATCCTCTTTGAATTTTTCCCACAGGTCTTTTGGGTTAGATGGCGAGCAAGTTCTTAATATTGTCGCAAACAAAGTTCGTATCTGGAGAGGATGATACATTAATGTGGTCCCCCAGTTTCTGGCACGCCTCCTCGACTACTCTTAAATTTTAAACTGAAGTGGGTCCTCTCACGTTAACTTATAACATTCTCAAATAATAACATTCTGCGTTGTTTGGGTGTACGGTATAAACACGGCCCAATGCATATGAAGCGTAAACAATTTGATACCCATCTACTGGAACACCTTGCTTGGTTCGAGTATGAAGAAACGCGCCAATTGTTCATACCATGACCTCTTATATTCAAGAACCAAACCCTTACCTGAACGTAGCGGCAGAAAAAAATCGGCACGTGTTACTTTATAGTCCCTTTTTGTAGCATGACCTTTTTATAGTCAAGGGTCATCCTCTTTTCGTTACAAAAAAATATTGAAGTGAATGCCATTTGTCGTGTCTTCCCCTATTATAGCCAGAAAACGTCCCTTTTCCACAGGCTAGATACAGTAAAATTTTCAAGAGAATTCGTTATTCGTTACTTGTTTTGTGATAATTTTAATATATAGTTCGTGTGGGCAGTCTCACGTCCATTTGTATCATGACCATTGTATAGTCACCATTCAGAAACTATCCTCAGTTCATAAGTTAGTCACAATAAAATTTTCAAGAGAATCCGCACTTCGGAACGTGTTTTATGATAGTTTTAAAATATAGTTTGTGTGGGCGGTGCCACGCCTCTTTTTCGTATAATGACCTAGTATATCCTGGAACCATCCCTTGCCCAGAAGTTAGCTGCAGTAAAATTATAGAGCGAATCCACCCATCGGTATGCCTGTTGTGATAGTTTTAAAATATTTTTTGTGTGGGAGGTACCACCCCCCTTTGTCCTATCGTGACATAGACTATCCAGGAACCATCCTCTGTCCAAAAGATAGAGACAGTAAAATTTTCAGACGAATCGGTCCACCGGTTTGGCGTCCTATACGCAACATACAGACATAAAGACACACATTGATTTATATATGTATAGATTAATACCTAAATGTAAGAAGAACTCGGCATAAATTTCTGTAAACGCATTAACTTACTTTTAGGAAAAAAACACATTTTTAAGTTAAAATTTCCTAAATGGATTTTTTTCCATACAAAAAATTTCAGATTTTTTTCTCACTTAAAACCTTGGAAATATTATTCCACATAAGTTTGAATTTACTCAATTGTAATTGTGTACCCTTTTTCTAGTAAATGAACTATATAATATGGCTTTGAAAGATGGAAACTTTACTCATACATAGTTAATTTTCAACTTTTTAGGAAATTTTTACTGGAGCGTTTGGAAACCACTCATATTGTATTGCCAGGATCTTCGAGAAATATTTTGATACATTTGTCCGACAGACATTGTCTGCAAAATTGCATTTCAGTAATTCATCTATCAGTACACTCAAAGGAATATGTCAGTAAAAGAAAGCAGAAAGTGTACCGAAAGAGCAGATTTTCTGCTGTTAAAAAAGAGACAGCAGATTTGTATATGCTGATATGCCAAAAACAGCTGTTTGCTGTTTTTCGCAATATATATGATACGCACATTGCCCCAAGCTAATATAAAAGGAAATTCGAGCTAGTCTCGCTTATGAACGTTTATCTATTTTTATATTTATCTATTTAATATGAACGTTTGTCTATTTAATATTTAACAACAGCCAATTTTAGCAGACTGCAAACTCTTTAGCAGTGTGAATGGTGATGTAAGATTGCAGAAAACTGCTAGTATGTAAAAAAACAGCTGTAATTGCAGAAAAGTGTCTTCTGACAATCGCTGCTTTTATTAACAGACTTGTTATCTAAGTGTAGAACTTTTTTTAAATAGTTGCTTGAAATTACATACATACATATCGAGGGCTTATATTCATAAGTGGCTATGAACAAAAACATAACTTTTCAGTAGAGCGAAAAAACTTATTTTCTCCTTAATGTTGTATAGAAAACGCATTTTCTATGCTGTACAAAGCGAATTTAAAGATTCCACCTTCATCCAATAGATTGGTCGCTTGTAACATATATGTAGCCAGTCACGAAAATCGCTGCAATTGATGAAAAATCCAAAATTCGCCGTTGCAATTCCTTATATTTTAACTTTCTTTTCATGTTTTAAACAAAATCGTTGTAGCGAATTATAAACTTCGGTTTTATGCTGCTCCATTGTTTAACTATTTTATTTCTATTATTTTTATGTTCATAGCCACTTATGCAGTCACACACTAACGTGCGAGGGGATATCCAAATCAGAAAATATTTTAGAAAAAAATATTTTCCAAATTTATATGACAAATGACATCCAAATCTGAGAATAGTTTGGCATCAAAAACTCATTTTCGAGAAAGTGGTTCATAGCCAATTTTGAATATAAGCCCTCGATATATATTTTGATGAAATATTACACAAAAAAACAATTAAATTCCTCGGCGCTTAACCCTTCAGGCACGCATTTTTCTATGATAAATGCGGAAAATTTGATATGCTTTTTGACAAAGCATGGGTGTAAATAGGATGTCTAATGAGTTTTGGGGTTTTTTAATTATTTTAGTTTTTTTTCGTAACAGGATGTTTACTCAAAATCTTTATACGCATATTCCGATTAAATAAAAAATATTTGGAAATGATTCTTCATTTTTATAACAGTTTTTTGTACTCGATAAAATGCAAGAAGAAACACCTAGAAATTTTAATTCAAAAAAAAAAAAAACAAATAATTGGTATTTTAGAGTTTCGTCTTCCTACGTAGATCCAAGTTACTGAATTTGTTGTTTCCCTTTTGAATAATACTTGTTACATATGTACAAAAGAATACTAACTCTGAAAAATATTTTACACAAGTGAGAAATATAACAAAAATTTGAGTAAGTTAAAACTTTTGTCTTACTGTTTCGCGGCTTCAAAGTAAATTTTAAAATAGAGACCTACACGCAGAGAAAAAATGCATTGCGTAGAAACGAAATTTTAGTCACCTGAACATCGTTTTTGAGTTTCTTTGTGGGTAAAATTAGTTTATTTGCAGTAAACATGTCATTAGTTGTTGTAAATGAAAAAAGAGGATATGTATTATCATTGCAAACTCCCAAAACATTAGAGGTAACAAAAACCGGAAGCAAAATTTGTATGGGAGCTATATCTAAATCTGAACCGATTTGCTTCAAATTAAATAGCGTTCGTCCTTATCCCATAACACTTCGTTGTGCAAAGTTTCATTTAGTTCTAACAACAATTGCGACCTGGACTTTGATTACAATATTGTATGGACAGACGGACGGACGGACAGACAGACAGACATTGCTAAATCGATTCAAAAAGCGATTCTAAATCTATCGGTATAATAAAAAATGGGTCTATCTCGTTTCCTTTTGCGTGTTACAAACAAATGCACAAAGACATTATACCCTGTGGTGTAGGGTATCAAAAATTATAAATAAATATAAAATTTTATTATTTCAAAATACGTTCATAAGGCAAGGCTACCAATATCATTATACTATATATATCGAAATAATACTTCAAGTCAACATATTCCATTCTATTTTAATTCCAAAAGTGCAAGATAATCATGATTCAACCAATGTTTGCTGTAAAAGTAAAAAGTACGATTTTGAAAAAATCTTTGTATTTGTGTGTCTATGCAGGCAGAGGAATGTATTCACAAAATTCCATTATTCTGGCCATTTGGTTGGTACCATTTTTATACCACTTTACCCCCTTAAGAGTACGACTTTCTAAAATCTATTTTATTTAGATGTTTTCGCCATTAGAGGGATGTACACACCGCATTTCATCATTCTAGTTGTAGCCATTTAGTTGGTACTAATTTTATCCCCTTTTTCCATTTCACCCCTTTAAGAGTACGACTTTCCAAAATCTCCTTATTTTACGTGTCTACGCAATTAGAGAGATGTACATAACGAATTTCATGATTCTAGCTGTAATCCTTTAGTTGGTACTATTTTTATTCCTCTGTTCCCATTGTATCCCTTGAAAATACGAATTTGGAAAAACCTTTTATTTTTCGTGTCTACGCAGTCAGAGGAATGTATACTCCGAATTTCATGACTCTGTCTGCGGTCATTTGGTTGATACTATTTTTATCCTCTTTTTCATTTTAAAGTACGAATTTTGAAAAATCTGTTTATTTTACGTGTCTACGCAATACGAGGAATATATACACAGAATTTTATTATTCTAGGTGTAGCTGTTTGGTACCATTTGTATCACTCTATTCCCATTTTACCCCTTAAAAGTACGAATTTGGAAAAAATACTTTTATATTATGTATCTACTCAATTAGGAAAATGTACACACCGAATTTCGTGTTTCTAGCTGTTGTCATTCAATAGGTACCATTTTTATCCCTTTTTGTCCCATTTCACCCCCTATGAATAAATATCACGTTTTTGTTATAGAGAGAATGCGCATACCGAATGTCAAGTAAGTATAAGCAGACATATTGAAAATAAAAAAAATGCTTAAATACTCTAAAATATTAGCGGTTATTATGGGTATTTTTATTTCTTGTGAGGCCGATTTTCATGCATTAGTATTTGACAGATCACGTGGGATTTCAGACATGGTGTCAAAGAGAAAGATGCTCAGTATGCTTTGACATTTCATCATGAATCGTCTTACAAACGAACAACGCTTGCAAATTATTGAATTTTATTATCAAAATGCGTGCTCTGTTAAGAAAGTTCATTGCGCGCTTCCATTTTATGGTCAGTTTAATCGACCCACTGAAGCGGCTATTCGGGCTATTGTGACTAAATTTCGCACCAAATTTACATTGTTGGACATTAAACCACCAACACGCTTACGTAGAGTGCGAACTGAAGAAAATATCGCAGCTGTATCGGCCAGTGTTAATGATGACCACCAATTTTCGATTCGTCGCCGTTCGCACCAATTGGGTCTCTGTTACTCAAAAACGTGGAAATGCCAAAATTGGACTAAGCGGATGGACCACCTAAGACGCAGCCGCGGTCAACATTTAAATGAAATTATCTTCAAAAAGTAAATGTCATGGACCAATCTAACGTTTCAAATAAAGAACCGATGAGATTTTGCAAATTTTATGCGTTTTTTTAAAAAAAAAAGTTATCAAGCTCTTAAAAAATCACCCTTTACTTTATTGGGTCTCAAGTCGATATTTCAAGGTGTTACAAACGGAATGACAAAGTTAGTATACCCTCATCCTGGTGGTGGAGGGTATACAAAATGGAAGAAAATTCGATATGTATGCTCTCTTGACTGTATGGGATAATAATATCTAATGTGTAGCGTATTAATGGACATTTCTTTGAAGATTGTACCCTTTCTGAAGATTTTTTTTGATATATATTCATAGCCAAGGATCAAAAATTTTCTTAATATTTGACTGCACTTATGCGTGAATCTATATATGCCGGTAATACTGTGGAATGCATGGTGGAGGGTATATACGATTAGGCAAGGCCGAACTTAAAATCGTTTTACCTGTTTTAATTAAATTTTGGTTTCCATTCTTCTGTAGTTTTCATGAAGATGGTACACCGAATACAATTTAATCCAGCTGATAATAAAACACTTTAGTATTTGGATGATTCCACGTAAAGTGACCCTCTTTTCGACAAAATTTCAAAATCAATTTGCACCGATATAAACTCGAAATGTTTATACTTCTCATAATACATATCTTTGATTATATCTCAAAAAAATATATGACAATAATTGGTCTGATCATTTTCTTTTCCAGATATAGATTGGTGTCGTAACAGGATTTTCTTCAAAATATCACGCCCGTTACAATTTAAATATCCTATATTTCCTATATTCATAAAGAGATGTCAGTAATGTATACTTTACAAGAAGGTATATGAGCTACTCTTTTGATTAGCTAAAATGAAAAAGTCATGTAATGGAAGAATATTACAGAATTCAAGAAAATAAGTAAAACCTCAAGATTTTCTTCAAAGCTAAGGTCACACCACACGTGACGCTCTAGATTGTAGTATATTTCCTATATTTAAAACGCTACAACATGTTTGTATTTGCAATAATATTCCGCTTAACCTAACGGTTTCAATTGGCAATATAGGAAAAATCTCAGTCGATGAATATTGGAGATATTTAAACATATTCAAGAACAAATGTCACACCCGTTCCAATGGAATCACCCATTTTTCACGAATTGTTTTCGACTATTGGCATATTTATTCAAATTTTGTTCCGCTTTTCGCGCAACAAAAATATTCATGTATTTCCATTAAGCAGACAGAAAAAACAAGGCACGACACTGCTATTGATTTATGATTTTTTATTTTGTTTCGAATCAATTTTATTTTGAACTGAAGCGAACTGCGGTATGGTAGCCTTTAAATAAATCTGGCAATATACACCTTTAGCTGTAGAAACAAATGTATCTGGGTGATTTATATGTTTATGTTTTCTTTCTGAATGTGCCTTATTGTAGAAAAAAAACACAAATTAATTGTGGATAAGACGATGGGAACGAGAAACCGATAAATAAATAAAATCGAAGGAAATTAATGTTTTCGTAAAAAACAAGAATGACAGATTTATTGCGAAGACAACATTAACTCTTGTACACAAATATGTACATGAGAGGATGGTGAAGGTAGGAGATCGAGTGTAGGGAAGGATGCAAGCAATATTTTGCTTCGAAAAGACTTCACAGAGCAGAAATCTAACTCGAAGTTGTAGGATAATCTTTAATTATTAACGGCAATTTAGAGACGTTATGTTTAAAATGTTTGATCCAATATACGGTGGGTGTGAAACCTTTAAATGTGGTGCAGAAATTAATGTACTTCCACTATCTTCCACTAGGGTTCAAGCAAAAATATAGCATACGAAGAATTGAAAAAGATGTTAATCATGTGATTCAGAAGTAGTGAGAATCTGGTTGAAATATAAGGTGTTGTGCCAAATTTGAAGAAAATTGGGCAAAATATGTGGTCTTTAGAGCTGAAAAAATTAAATTTAAATTTAAATGGGAGCTATATCTAAATCTGAACCGATGACTCACTTTCACTTTAGACATTTCCAGTTGAAATATAAGGTGCTGTGGAAAAAATCAAGAAAATCGGAGCGGAAAAAGTCAAATGGAGAGCGGAATTTGTATTTTATTTGTACACGCAGAGAATGAGATTGTTAGAAATCCATCAGAACCAATCAATAATGATATAACCACAACTATTTTTATTGAAAACACCATATTTCCATATTCTTCATTGATATCTAGTTTAATGTACTATAATAACATGGACATAACCAAATAAAGTAAAGACAGCAAAAACATTGGATATATCAATCGCAGACAATAAACATATTTTGTGTTTAGCTCATACAATTGTGACAACTACTTTGTATACAGAAAAGAATACTTTAGTATCAATAATTAGTGATGACAACAAATAATTTAATTCTAACAATGAAATATACACCAAAAAAATGGTTTTTTGTCATCACTTATCACGTAGTAATCATTTTCATAAATATACAAAATGTTAAATGAATTTGGATAACCCTACCAAAAATTTGAAATCACAAACAATAAGTAGTTGATACAATAAACGAATACAAAAATTTCACTCGGCTGTCAAACACAAACCAGAAGAGAAAACAATCGTAATGAAAACAAGCAAGGAAGGTTAAAGTCGGGCGTGGCCGACTATATGATACCCTACACCTAGTCAATATACCCAGTGGTGTAGGGTATAAAAAGGTCGTTACATTTGAACCGGGTATATATATACTACAAATTCCATACTTCTATCTGTATTTGTAAATAAATCAAAAAAAAAATTTTTTTCAAATCCATGCTTTATGCAAGCAGAATTCTATTGGGCCTAGAAATTCTTTTTTAGTTATCTTTTGTAGAAGGAAAAATTACTGCGTTATCAGGAGCAGAAATAATAGATTTTTAATTTGTGGTTTGTATGGGAGGTACCACGCCCCTTTGTCCATTCCCGCTCATATTTGCAGCAGCACTTAAAAAATGCACACCAAACCGACGTACCAAATTTTGTTCAAATACCGTTATCAGGAGCAGAAATAATAGATTTTTAATTTGTGGTTTGTATGGGAGGTACCACGCCCCTTTGTACAATCCCGCCCATATTTGCAGCAGCACTTAAAAAATCCACACCAAACCGACGTACCAAATTTTGTTCAAATACCGTTATCAGGAGCAGAAATTATAGATTTTTAATTTGTGGTTTGTATGGGAGGTACCACGCCCCTTTGTACAATCCCGCCCATATTTGCAGCAGCACTTACAACATACACACCAAACCGACGTACCAAATTTTGTTTAAATACCGTTATCAGGAGCAGAAATAATAGATTTTTAATTTGTGGTTTGTATGGGAGGTACCACGCCCCTTCGTACAATCCCGCCCATATTTGCAGCAGCACTTACAACATACACACCAAACCGACGTACCAAATTTTGTTTAAATACCGTTATCAGGAGCAGAAATAATAGATTTTTAATTTGTGGTTTGTATGGGAGGTACCACGCCCCTTTGTCCAATTGGTCAAATTTCCAAATTTCCATTTCCTTGTATTGTCATCGAAAATGATTAAGTGTGCAAAATTTGAGCAAAATTGGTTGAGAAAAAAGCTTTCAAAAATTGATTTCAAATTTTGTGGCACACAAACATATATAGAAAGTAACCTTATATAAAGCATGGAAAAAATTAATATAATTTCCGTTTTCTTGACTTAAGTTGGCTGTTGGCGAATGAATATTTTTTTTATAACCTTTCTTTACTGTTGTGCTAAGAAAATCCACAGAAAACGTGGAATTTTACAAAGTTCGAATCAAAAATGCGCCTTTCAAATCCCGCCCATTTGCATATTGTCTAAGCAGGTTACAACTAAATAAACACACACAACAATATAGGAAGATCGTTGTAGAATATACTTAAAAAACTGGTTTTAATTTCGTATGGGAAGGGTCACGGCCACTTTCCGCCCATCTCGGTGTCGAAATACTCTAAAACCGGTTTTAATTTCAGATGGGAAGTGTCACGTCCACTTTCCGCCCATCTTTGCACAACTATTTACACTGGATCAACACACACAAAATTTCAGCACTCTAGGTCTATGACACCTACTGACCATATTCGATTATATGTTTTAACTTCGTATGTGAGGTACCACGCCCACTTTCCCAATACCGTCCATTTCTGGCACAACTACGCAGGTTTATGCTAGATGCACTTACACAAAATTACAGTAGGTGTAATTTTGGTTTTATCTTCATATGGGAGGTGCCACGCCCACTTTTGCATTACCGCCCATTTTAGGCGCAACTACGCACATTGATGCTAGATGCACTTACACAAAATTTGAGCACTATACGTGTCATAGAACTGACACTATTCGATAATATGTTTTAACTTCGTATTTCAATACCGCCCATTTTTGGCAGAACTATGCACATTGATGGTAGATGCACTTACACAAAATTTCAGTTTTTTATCTGCCATAGAACGGCATATATTCGAAAATGGGTTTTAACTTCGTATGGGAGGTGCCACGCCCACATTTCCATTACCGCCCATTTTTGTCACAACTACGCACATTAATGCTAGATGCACTTACACAAAATTACAGTAGGTGTAATTTTGGTTTTAACTTCATATGGGAGGTGCCACGCCCACTTTTGCATTACCGCCCATTTTAGGCGCAACTACGCACATTGATGCTAGATGCACTTACACAAAATTTGAGCACTATACGTGTCATAGAACTGACACTATTCGATAATATGTTTTAACTTCGTATGGGAGGTGGTACGCCCACTATTCCAATACCGCCCATTTTTGGCAGAACTACGCACATTGATGGTAGATGCACTTACACAAAATTTCAGCACTCTAGGTGTCATAGAACTGACAATATTCAATAATAGGTTTTAACTTCGTATGGGAGGTGCCACGCCCACTTTTCCAATACCGCCCATTTTTGGCACAACTATGCACATTGATGCTAGATGCACTTACACAAAATTACAGCACTCTAGGTGTCATAGAACTGACTATATTCAATAATAGGTTTTAACTTCGTATGGGAGGTGCCACGCCCACTTTTCCAATACCGCCCATTTTTGGCACAACTATGCACATTGATGCTAGATGCACTTACACAAAATTACAGCACTCTAGGTGTCATAGAACTGACTATATTCAATATTAGGTTTTAACTTCGTATGGGAGGTGCCACGCCCACTTTTCCAATTCCGCCCCTTTTTGGCACAACTATGCACATTGATGCTACATGCACTTACACAAAATTACAGCACTCTAGGTGTCATAGAACTGACAATATTCGATAATAGGTTTTAACTTCGTATGGGAGGTGCCACGACCACTTTTCCAATACCGCCCCTTTTTGGCACAACTATGCACATTGATGGTATATGCACTTACACAAAATTTCAGCACTCTAGGTGTCATAGAACTGACAATATTCAATAATAGGTTTTAACTTCGTATGGGAGGTGCCACGCCCCATTGTCCAATTGGTCAAATTTTTCCATTTCCTTGTATTGTCATCGAAAATGATTAAGTGTGCAAAATTTTAGCAAAATTGGTTGAGAAACAAGCTTTCAAAAATTGATTTCAAATTTTGTGGCACACAAACATATATAGAAAGTAACCTTATATAAAGCATGGAAAAAATTGAACACAAACTTTCAATGAGAGCCATATATAAATTTGAACCGATCTGACACATTTTAACATAAGTTTTCTGAAATGTAAGACGCTTTCCCAAATTTGATGGAAATCTATTAAATATTACATTGCATTACCTTATAATTCTACTAGAAACCTCTGTGTTGAAAATGGATTTAATCGGTTCAGATTTAGATATAGCTCCCATACAAATTTCGCTCCCGATTTGACTTTTTCCGCCCTAGAAACCACATATTGTATCAGATTGTCTTCAGATTTGGCAAAACATCTTATGTTTCCACTAGAAACAACCATAGTGAATATAGTTCAGATCTGTTCAGATTTATATATAGCTCCACGACAAATATCGCTCCCGATTTGACTTTTTCCGCCCTAGAAACCACATGTTGTATCAGATTGTCTTCAGATTTGGCAAAACATCTTATGTGTCCACTAGAAACAATCATGGTGAATATAGGTCAGATGGGTTCAGATTTACATATAGCTCCCATACAAATTTCGCCCCAAAAATTTCCCATACAAATTTCGGATAGACTTTTTCAGCACCAGAAAGCACGAATTTTCACAAAATGACGTTATATTTGAACTGGATGAACTTTTTGTGAAAGTTAGTCACTATATTCCATGTTTGGATATAGCAAATTTCCGATTGACAAATTGGACCAGGTAATATTAGGCTATGATTAGGAAACATACAAAAATTCTTCCCGTTTTAACTTTTTTACCGAGTTGAATTGTATTCGGATAGAAAGTGGAGTGTATCAGATAGTCGGCCCGCCCGACTTCAGACTTTCCTTACATGTTTTATTTGATTTTGGTTTGGCTATATTAAAAAACTAACATCTGTAATCTTACTGCACTTCTACGAAAATCGACAACCTCATTGGGATGCAGTCCATGGTGGAGGGTATATAAAGTTCGGCCCTGCCAAACATAACGCCTGTAAATGTAAATTGTCAAATTTGACGAATCATAAAATACAAACTACATTGAATAATGTAAAAAAATCGGTGGACATCGGATCCTCGACTGTGTCGAATTTTTTTGGAATCATCGCGATGATATATTCCTGAAGGAATACATCGTCATCTGGAAATATTGCATAAGATACGATTTAATATTTAGACAATAAGAAAATCAGTCTATTTTCATGGTATGTCAAATATAACATGCTTTTTAAATAAATTTGAATTCTTCGAAATATAAATGAAACATGTAATTTCTCCAACACGGAGTGCATTCAACAGCATATCCACAGTTGTCACGTCTACGCAATCAGAGTTACATATACAACCAAATTTCATTGTGCCGTTTGGTTGGTACTCCGTTCCGTTTTAAAGTACGAAACCCTAAAAATTGTTTTATTGTATGATTTTAGTTTCATCCGTATGGTCAACCATTTTTATCCCTCTTTCTCCATTTCGAAATATCCTCTTATTGGAAGTGTACGTAATTCGAGGCATATATATACCGAATTTCATGTTTCCACCATTTGTGATTGGTAATATTTGTATCCCCTTGTTATACCCTCCACCTAGGGTTTGAATTTTCCCGTACTTATTTTTCCCGGGAAAAGGGAAATATTTTTTCAATTTACCGGGATCCCGGGACAGCACGGGAAATCGTCAACATACTGTTTACCATGAGCTGAGCTTATTTTTCCAATGAAACATTCACATTTTATTAAAGTAAAATAAATATATATTTCACAACGAACCTGTTAAAGAATTCATATAATAATAAAGCGCAATGTGAGATCAATTTAAACATCTTCTCAAGTTTTAAAATTAATTAAAGAATAGATATTTCTTATTTTATTGGAAAATGTGGTCGCGACGGAGAACGATCGTTCACATTAATAGTGAGTAGAGCATTAAATGAAATGTTTGTTCTTTGTCCTGTCGCTTCGAAAACTTTAAACTCTTTATTTTTGGCGTTCGGATACACGCTCAAATTCTACTTTTCCCGGACTGTAAATTTTTCATATGGGCATCTCCCAGTGGCCCGTACGCGACATTGGTAAGCTTTAGACTACGCGAAAAACAAGAAAGAAACTGAAAAAGTCGATCAGCCTTTCTAGTGTTCTAAAGCGCTTAAAGTGTATTACATTTTAAAACAAGTAAGGAAAGGCTAAAGTCGGGCGGGGCCGACTCTATGATACACTCCACTTTCTATCCGAATACAATTTAATTCGGTGAAAAAGTTTGACAAAAAATGTTAAATCGGAAAGGACATGTGTGTATATATCGAAATCTGGAACGATGTAGGTAAAATATAATATGTAAAGTTTGGCCAAAATCGGTTAAACATTTGGGAGCAACATTTGTATTTGCACTATATCTAAATCTGAACCGATCTTAGCCACTTTCACAATAGGTTTTTTACTTGGATTATAAGCTGTTGTGAAATTTTAGAAAATTGGATACATTATGTGGTTTCTAGAGCGGAAAATGTCAAATCGGGAGCGACATTTGTATGGGGGCTATATCTAAATCTGAACCGATCGTACCCAATTTTTGCATAGGTGTTTATAGTTGGATTATAAGATGTTGTGCCAAATTTAAAGAAAATCGGATACAATATGTGGTTTCTAGAGTGGAAAATGTCAAATCGGGAGCGACATTTGTCTGGGGGCTATATCTAAATCTGAACCGATCTTACCGAATTTCTGCATAGGTGTGTCTAGTTGGATTGTAGGATGTTGTGTCAAATTTTAAGAAAATCGGGTACAATATGTCGTTTCTAGAGCGGAAAATGTCAAATCGGGAGCGACATTTGTATGGGGGCTATATCTAAATCTGAACCGATCTTATCCAATTTTTGCATAGGTGTCTCTAGTTGGATTATAAGATGCTGTGCCAAATTGAAAGAAAATCGAGTACAATATGTGGTTTGTAGAGCGGAAAATGTCAAATCGGGAGCGACATTTGTATGGGGGCTATATCTAAATCTGAACCGATCTTACCCATTTTCACCACAGGTGTTTCTAGTTCGATTATAAGATGTTGTGCCAAATTTAAAGAAAATCAGGTACAATATGTGGTTACTAAAGCGTAAAAGTGAAATAGCGAGCGACATTTGTATAGGGGCTATATCTAAATCTGAACCGATCTTACCCACTTTCACCATAGGTTTTTTTAGTTCGATTATAAAATGTTGTGTCAATTTTAAAGAAAATCGGGTACAATATGTGTTTTCTAAAGCGGAAAAAGTGAAATCGGGAGCGACATTTGTATGGGGGCTATATCTAAATCTAAACCGATCTTACCCATTTTCACCACAGGTGTTTCTAGTTCGATTATAAGATGTTGTACCAAATTTAAAGAAAATCAGGTACAATATGTGGTTACTAAAGCGTAAAAGTGAAATAGCGAGCGACATTTCTATAGGGGCTATATCTAAATCTGAACCGACTTTACCAAAATTCTGCATAGGTGTTTCAAGTTGGATTATTTGGATCATCATATGTTCTGCCAAATTTAAAGAAAATCGGGTACAAGATATGGATTTTAGAGCGGAAAAAGTCAAATTGGGAGCGACATTTGTTTGGGGGCTATATCTAAATCTGAACCGATCTTACCCACTTTCAGCATAGGTGTTTCTAGTTCGATTATAAAATGTTGTGTCAATTTTAAAGAAAATCGGGTACAATATGTGGTTTCTAAAGCGGAAAAGTGAAATCGGAAGCGACATTTGTATGGGGGCTATATCTAAATCTGAACCGATCTTACCCACTTTCAGCATAGGTGTTTCTAGTTCGATTATAAAATGTTGTGTCAATTTTAAAGAAAATCGGGTACAATATGTGGTTTCTAAAGCGGAAAAAGTGAAATCGGGAGCGACATTTGGATGGGGGCTATATCTAAATCTGAACCGATCTTATCCACTTTCAGCATAGGTGTTTCTAGTTCGATTATAAAATGTTGTGTCAATTTTAAAGAAAATCGGGTACAATATGTGGTTTCTAAAGCGGAAAAGTGAAATCGGAAGCGACATTTGTATGGGGGCTATATCTAAATCTGAACCGATCTTACCCACTTTCAGCATAGGTGTTTCTAGTTCGATTATAAAATGTTGTGTCAATTTTAAAGAAAATCGGGTACAATATGTGGTTTCTAAAGCGGAAAAAGTGAAATCGGGAGCGACATTTGTTTGGGGGCTATATCTAAATCAGAACCGATCTTATCCACTTTCAGCATAGGTGTTTCTAGTTCGATTATAAAATGTTGTGTCAATTTTAAAGAAAATCGGGTACAATATGTGGTTTCTAAAGCGGAAAAGTGAAATCGGAAGCGACATTTGTATGGGGGCTATATCTAAATCTGAACCGATCTTACCCACTTTCAGCATAGGTGTTTCTAGTTCGATTATAAAATGTTGTGTCAATTTTAAAGAAAATCGGGTACAATATGTGGTTTCTAAAGCGGAAAAAGTGAAATCGGGAGCGACATTTGGATGTAGGCTATATCTAAATCTGAACCGATCTTACCCACTTTCAGCATAGGTGTTTCTAGTTCGATTATAAAATGTTGTGTCAATTTTAAAGAAAATCGGGTACAATATGTGGTTTCTAAAGCGGAAAAGTGAAATCGGAAGCGACATTTGTATGGGGGCTATATATAAATCTGAACCGATCTTACCCACTTTCAGCATAGGTGTTTCTAGTTCGATTATAAAATGTTGTGTCAATTTTAAAGAAAATCGGGTACAATAGTGGTTTCTAAAGCGGAAAAACTGAAATAGGGAGCGACATTTGTATGGGGGCTATATCTAAATCTGAACCGATCTTACCCAATTTCAGCATAGGTGTTTCTAGTTGGATTATAAGATGTTGTACCAAATGTAAAGAAAATCGAAAATGTGGTTTCTAAAGTGGAAAATGTCAAATCGGGAGAGACATTTGTATGGGAGCTATATCTAAATCTGAACCGATTTCCTCCAAATTCAATACCGATGGTCCTTGGCCAGAAAAAATAACTTCTGCCAAGTTTCATGAAAATCGGACAACAATTGCGACCTGTAGAGTGCGAACAAGCTTAGATGGACAGCAGACGGACAGACAGACATCGTTAAATCGACTCAACTGGTGATTCTAAGCCGATCGGTATACTTAAAGGTGGGTCTAGCTCGATTATTTCTTGGTGTTACAAACATTTGGCGGAACACTAACTTATAATACCCTAGACCACGAAGTGGTGTAGGGTATAAGAATGTACTACGGAAATTCGGAGTTATTGTGAATGGTGATCGTTATCGCGCCATGGTTACCGATTATTTTTGGCCCGAATTGGAAAACATAGACTCGGCTGACATGTGGTTTTAACAGGATACTGCCACAAGCCACACAGCACACGTTACAATCGATTTATTGAAGAGTATGTTTGGTGAGTGTGTTATCTCAAGAAATGGACCAGTCAATTTAACGACTCCAGACTTTTTTCTTTGGGGCTTCGTCAATCTCAAACGAATCGACCGCTACCGACGTGGCCGCGATGGCCGCGATGGCCCTATGAACGAGCTCCATTCATAAATGTTTTGATTGTATTTCAGGTCGATCATAAAGTTTTGGAAATATCTTATATATTGCGTTTTATTTAAAAATAAAAATCGCAAGTCCTTATTGGAAAACCCTTTACAATGGTATTGTACAATGTATTAAATTTGTATTCAAGAGCAGTAACAAGGTAAATTGGAGAAATATTTATATAGAGGCTAATCTATATCTGAAACGATTTCCTCCAAATTCAATAGCGAAAGACAAAACAAGTAAGGAAAGGCTAAAGTCGGGCGGAGCCGACTCTATGATACACTCCACTTTCTATCCTATTATAATTCAATTCGATAAAAATGTGAAATCGGGAAGGATTCTTGTATCCTGTAAATGTATGTGTTTGACAATAAATATGACAATGATAAGTCGGAAAGGAAATTTGTATGGGGTATATTGAAACATAGAACGATGAGACACACGAGTATGTTTATAGGTGAAATATAATATGTAAAGTTTTGCCATAATCGGTTAAACATTTGGGAGCAACATTTGTATATATAAATAGAAGTATATCGAAATCTGAACCGGTCTAACTCACTTTCACCATAGGTGTTTCTAAAGGGTGATTTTTTAAGAGCTTGATAACTTTTTTTTTAAAAAAAACGCATAAAATTTGCAAAATCTCATCGGTTCTTTATTTGAAACGTTAGATTGGTCCATGACATTTACTTTTTGAAGATAATTTCATTTAAATGTTGACCGCGGCTGCGTCTTAGGTGGTCCATTCGGAAAGTCCAATTTTGGGCAACTTTTTCGAGCATTTCGGCCGGAATAGCCCGAATTTCTTCGGAAATGTTGTCTTCCAAAGCTGGAATAGTTGCTGGCTTATTTCTGTAGACTTTAGACTTGACGTAGCCCCACAAAAAATAGTCTAAAGGCGTCAAATCGCATGATCTTGGTGGCCAACTTACCGGTCCATTTCTTGAGATGAATTGTTCTCCGAAGTTTTCCCTCAAAATGGCCATAGAATCGCGAGCTGTGTGGCATGTAGCGCCATCTTGTTGAAACCACATGTCAACCAAGTTCAGTTCTTCCATTTTTGGCAACAAAAAGTTTGTTAGCATCGAACGATAGCGATCGCCATTCACCGTAACGTTGCGTCCAACAGCATCTTTGAAAAAATACGGTCCAATGATTCCACCAGCGTACAAACCACACCAAACAGTGCATTTTTCGGGATGCATGGGCAGTTCTTGAACGGCTTCTGGTTGCTCTTCACTCCAAATGTGGCAATTTTGTTTATTTACGTAGCCATTCAACCAGAAATGAGCCTCATCGCTGAACAAAATTTGTCGATAAAAAATTTCGAACCGAACACTGATTTTGGTAATAAAATTCAATGATTTGCAAGCGTTGCTCGTTAGTAAGTCTATTCATGATGAAATGTCAAAGCATACTGAGCATCTTTCTCTTTGACACCATGTCTGAAATCCCACGTGATCTGTCAAATACTAATGCATGAAAATCCTAACCTCAAAAAAATCACTCTTTAGTTAGATTATAAGGTGTTAAGCCAAATTGAAAGAAAATTGGGCACAATATGTGGTTTCTAGAGCGGAAAATGACAAATCGTGAGCGACATTTGTATGGGGGATATATCTAAATCTGTACCGATCTGACCGATTTTCACCATGACTGTTTCTAGTTGACATATAAGATGTTTTGCCAATTTGAAGAAAATCTGTTGAAATATGTGGTATCTAGAGTGAAAAGAGTCAAATCGGGAGTGAAATTCGTATGGGGGATATATCTAAATCTGAACCGATTTTCTTCAAATTAAACAGCGTTCGTCCTTATCCCGAAAAACTTCGTTGTACAAAGTTTCGTTTGGTTCTGGCTATAATTGCAAATATTTGTTGGTAAATTTTACCACTGAGGAACCACTGATTACGACATCAGATCTCATATACCATATACTGAAAGAATTTTCCATAATAATATTTATGAAGCGATTTGATAAAACGTTTTTCATAAATTTAGTGAATCTGTTCTTAATATATGTATGAAAAAATCATAAGTAAAAACGAAATGTTTCATACAATTTTTTCATAAACATTTCATAAAACAAAATTATTTCTTTATTGAAACTTAGTTTCATAAGATCAAAGGAAGATTTCATTGTATTGAAGAAACAATTCTTAAAGATGATGAAATTGTATGTCATAACCAATAAAATATTTATGTTATAAAATGTCTTCATGAATATGTTTCATAACTACAACTAAATTTTTAGTGTGTCGACTTTATATATCCTGATTTAGGTCGAAGACATACTCATTGCAAAGATGGCAAATGATGGTGTGTGTTGATGGATTATATTGGAAACTTCAGTATACATTATTAATATTTATAAAACTTTTTCATAAAATTAATGAAGTTTCTTTATAAAATCTATGAAAAAAATCATAAATCATATTATGAAAAATAATGAACTTGTATGAAGAACTGCATTTCATAGTTTCTCAGAAATGTTTCATAAATTCTATGAAACTTTTCATTGATTTGTGCTTCATGAAATATGTTTCATACAATTTATTGGCGGCTTTTTAAAGAAAATTTTCACTGAGGTTAAGATAAAATCATAAATAGTATGAAGATAATTCTTTCAGTGTATGATGTTAAATTTTCCTAAAATTTATTTCATTTTAACTCATTATACCCTACACTACTTCGTGGGCTAGGGTATTATAAGTTAGTTTCGCGCCAAATGTTTGTAACACCATGAAATAATCGAGCTAGACCCACCTTTAAGTATACCGATCGGCTTAGAATCACAAGCTGAGTCGATTTAACGATGTCCGTCAGTCCGTCCGTCTGTCCGTCTGCTGTCCATCTAAGCTTGTTCGCACTCTACAGGTCGCAATTGTTGTCCGATTGTCATGAAACTTGCCAGAAGTTATTTTTCTGGCCAAGGACCATCGGTATTGAATTTGGAGAAAATCGGTTCAGATTTAGATATAGCCCACATACAAATGTCGCTCCCGATTTTATTTTCTCCGCCCTATAAAGCACATATAGTACCCGATTTTCTTCAAATTTGGCTTAACACCATATAATCAAACTAGAAATACCTAATACCTAATAGATATAGCCCCCATACAAATGTCGCTCCCGATTTCACTTTTTCCGCTTCAGAAACAACATATTGTACCCGATTTTCCTTAAAATTGGCACAACATTTTATAATCGAACTAGAAATACCTATGCTGAAAGTGGGTAAGATCGGTTCAGATTTAGATATAGCCCCCATACAAATGTCGCTCCCGATTTCACTTTTTCCGCTTTAGAGACCACATATTGTACCTGATTTTCTTTAAAATTGGCACAACATCTAAAAATATCATTCCATCATGTTATATTTACTTTACTCGGAATATCTGCTGGAAAATTGGATCAATTACTTTATTATTTACCATATTCATTAAATTTGACTAAAGATGAATTGATAGTAATTGTATAATTTATATGAACTACATAAAATTGCTCCCATGGAATACCTGGGTTTAGTAATCAAAGCGATGTATGTATATATGCAGGGAGTGGTGTAGGGTATTATATAGTCGGCCCCGTCCGACTTTAGCCTTTCCTTACTTGTTTCAGTGTTAACTTTTTCTAAGTTTAGGATTGTTAATAACAAATTTGTAATGGGTCACAAAGTGAAGGGTATAACAGAATCAACCACTCCCCACCTTAGCTTTACTAACTTGTTATCATATTGGTATATGGTAATATTCAAGTGCTATTCCATTTTATTCCCTGTAAAATGGTTAAAACTAATCGTGTTGAAATTCTTAAAATTCTGAGATTGTATCCTACAGAAAGTTCCGATATGAGTACATTTTCTAAGCATGACCACCTCTTTATACACTTTCTTAGTCGATAAAGTGCACATAATTTAATTTGTATATGGTTGGTGTACATTGTGTCCTGAAAGCATAGCAATAAATTGTGTGACAATAATTGATTAATGTCCTGATGCCTGATGATAATGATGCTACAACGTCGTACCTTGTAAAATATTTATGGTTGTTGCTTTTGCTACTGCTGCTACCCGCCAGCGTTGTTTGTAGTGTCTTTTGTCAACATAGTTGTTGTTCTTGTTGTTATTTGATATACCGGATAAAGTCCCCAAAGACGCTCGACATTATAACCATATAATCTGTGGGAGATATGCAGTATTTCGTAAATACACCCGTACATAATTTATATACATACATTAGTGTATATGTATATTTAGTATATGTATATGAATCTCTAATTAAATATGACTAAGTGTATGTACGAATGTACAATGTACCTGCATGTACATCGTATCATCTTACATACATACGTAAGATGATACGAATCTTTGGTGCTTAACCAACAACATCAATTGTCTGTCGACTCGTAATGGATTATTAACCGAAACACTGGTGAACACGATGCAGCTACAACCACAGCAAGTGTCTGAAAAAAGTGGAAAGAGTTTATTTGAGATAATCAAGTGTACACTGAATGTGTCGTCGAGTATTATGCGAAAATGTTTAGATGGGTTACATCGACATGAATATACACTAAAACGAAGTACAATTTCCACAGATGGCGGTTATAACGAAGATATGTCGGAACAGATGCTGAAAAGTAGTTCAACCCGCTCCTGAAAAATCCTATAAAAATCATGTTTTCCCATGAATTTTTTGTGTTGAATTTTTGACCAAATTAATTTCTCAATTTATAGACTCTTGAAAGCACTTTAAATATAAATTTTGATTCTTCTACTTAGAATAACTTAACAATTTTAAAGAAAATCGGGTACAATACGTGGTTTCTAAAGCGGAAAAAGTGAAATCGGGAGCGACATTTGTATGGGGACTATATCTAAATCTGAACCGATCTTACCCCCTTTCAGCATAGGTGTTTCTAGTTCGATTATAAAATGTTGTGTCAATTTTAAAGAAAATCGGGTACAATATGTGGTTTCTAAAGCGGAAAAAGTGAAATCGGGAGCGACATTTGTATGGGGGCTATATCTAAATCTGAACCGATCTTACCCACTTTCAGCATAGGTATTTCTAGTTCGATTATAAAATGTTGTGCCAATTTTAAGGAAAATCGGGTACAATATGTTGTTTCTGAAGCGGAAAAAGTGAAATCGGGAGCGACATTTGTATGGGGGCTATATCTAAATCTGAACCGATCTAACCCGCTATCGTCACAGGTATTTCTAGCTTGATTATAAGATGTTAAGCCAAATTTGAAGAAAATCGGGTACTATATGTGCTTTATAGGGCGGAGAAAGTAACATCGGGAGCGACATTTGTATGGGGGCTATATCTAAATCTGAATCGATTTCCTCCAAATTCAATACCGATGGTCCTTGGCAAGAAAAAAATAACTTCTGCCAAGTTTCATGACAATCGGACAACAATTGCGACCTGTAGAGTGCGAACAAGCTTAGATGGACAGCAGACGGACAGACGGACGGACAGACAGACATCGTTAAATCGACTCTGCTTGTGATTCTAAGCCGATCGGTATACTTAAAGGTGGGTCTAGCTCGATTATTTCATGGTGGTCATGGTCATGGTCATCGTGGTGCCCACGAAGTAGTGTAGGGTATAAAAATCAATGTGTGTCTGAATGTTGCGTATAGGACGCCAAACCGGTGAACCGATTCGCCTGAAAATTTTACTGTATCTATCTTTTGGACAGAGGATGGTTCCTGGATAGTCTAGGTCACCATAGGACAAAGGGGGGTGGTACCTCCCATACAAAAAATATTTTAAAACTATAACAACAGGCATACCGATGGGTGGATTCGCTCAATAAAGTTACTGCAGCTAACTTCTGGGCAAGGGATGGTTCCAGGATATACTAGGTCATTATACGAAAAAGAGGCGTTGCACCGCCCACACAAACTATATTTTAAAACTATCATAAAACACATTCCGAAGTGCGGATTCTCTTGAAAATTTCATTGTGACTAACTTCTGAATGGTGACTATACAATGGTCATGATACAAAGGGGCGTGAGACAGCGTATGGCGGATTTTCTGGCTATAATAGGGGAAGACACGACAAATGGGCATCACAAAAACTATATTTTAAAACTATAAAAAATACATTGATTCACTTGAATATTTTATTGTAACGAACAGAGGATGACCTTGACTATAAAAAGGTCATGCTACAAAAAGGGACGCAGCTCCACCCAAACAACAATATTATAAAGTAACACGTGCCGATTTTTTTTTCTGCCGCTACGTTCTGGTAATTGTTTGGTTCTTGAATATAAAAGGTCATGTTATGAACAATTGGCGCGTCTCCTCATACTCGAACCAAGCAAGGTGTTCCAGTAGATGGGTAGCAAAATGTTTACGCTTCATATGCATTGGGGCGTGTTTATACCGTACACCCAAACAACGCAGAATGTTATTATTTGAGAATGTTATCAGTTAACGTGAGAGGACCCACATCAGTTTCAAATTTAAGAGCAGTTGAGAGAGGCGTGTCAGAAACTGGGAGACCACATTAATGTATGCTTCTGTCAGCTGTCATCCTCTCCAGACAAGAACTTTGTTTGCGATAATATTAAGAAATTGCTCGCCATCTAACCCAAAAGACCTGTGGGAAAATTCAAAGAGTGTATGAGTGAGAACATTTTGCATCATTATCGCACCGTTACGATTCTATATCATTTGCGATTAACATTTTCAACGATACGCTGATAAAAATTTAAGACATATGCCTAGCCATCAGCAACAAAACTCTTAATCAACTTGGAATGGTGGTGCCTGAACGTTCTACCATTGACTTTACTGATCGAGATTTGCTAAGAGAACGGCAATTCAATGTTAAAGACTTGCGTTTGTTTGTCGCAACATAAAACCTCTATTAATTGCAAAGGAACATGTGGCCTTTGACAAAATTATAACTGCAGTAACAAATGACAGCGGCGGCTTTTTTCTCGATGCACCAGGAAGCACAGTTAAAACCTTTCTCATCAGTTTGGTATTAGCGCACATCCATCTCAAAATGGGATAGCTTTAGCTTTTGCTTCCCCCGGTATTGCTGCTACATTATTGGATGGAGGACGAACGGCACATTCAGCGTTGAAATTGCCATGGAGTTGCAATTTTTCGAAACATCTACTGGATGTAGGTAATGGAAAAGTATCAGTTGTTGCAGTGAAAAGGAGTATTACATTTTCAAAAAATGTCATTCTGGAATCAATTCAGCAATTAATCGAGAAAGTCTTCCCAAAAACTACCACAAACTATTGAAACAAAGTGTGGTTTTACGTCCGTGCTATATTGGCTGCAAAAAAACAACAAATTTCTAGGTGATTGCTCACATTACAAACCGATAGACAGTATCATGAATGCGGATGAAGTTTTCATCTATCGAATTGAATTTCTAAATTCTTTGGACCTTCCAGGAATTCCGCCGCATATGTTATCTCTTAAAATTGGTTCACCTATAATTCTCCTAAGGAATGTTAATCCTCCATTGTGCATTTGTACTAGAATTTCTGCCAAGAGACTAATGCCCAACGTCATTGAAGCAATGATTTTAAATGGAAAATCAAAAGGAAAATATGTCCTTATACTCCGATTTCAAACGACTACAGTTTCTGATTCGCCTAGCATTTTCAATGACTATAAACAAAACACAGGGACAATCACTTGAAGTTGTGGATTGAATCTGTAAAATCCATGTTTTTCACATGGTCAGTTATATGTTGCTTGCTCTCGAGCCCACAAACTTTAATGTACTTGAATAAGCTGGAAAAATTGTAATTATCATGTATCCCGAAGCACTCCAATGAAGTACTGACTAACTTAACTAATAGACACATATTACCTTCTTAGAAATAATTACCATAATTAATTAACTCTCTAATAAATGTTTCATTTTCATGTTTAAAGAAACACAGAAAAAATTACTTAAATTTTCATGAAGTTTTTATGTTTTAAAAATGTAACTTATGAATTTAAATAAATAAGTATTAATTTACATTTATTTTATTTAATTTACTGAAGTAAAAATATACAAAACAAAAACTTGCGATCATACAAAGTTACATACATAAGGATGCCGAAAACCCGTGCAACGCAGGGTACAAAAAGCTAGTTAATAATATATTTATTTTTCCTTCTATTTATTTTTCATAACTCTTATTACGAAATATTTCCAAGAAATATGAGTTTTTAGTCAATAATTAATTCGATTAATTCGAAAAAATTGACAAAACTATGGAGGGTATAAACATGATGTGTTTTCAGGAGCTTTTAGCTCATAGATAGCTGGACCTAGAGACAAAATATTTTGCAAATCATCATTAAACAATCCAATTTTCAATATTGGATTGCTCACCACATCGATTTATGTTCGCGACCCATTCTAATATATATTATGCTGGATCGCGGATAGGATTTGCATCCCGCACATTTTTCATTTCCCGTATCCCGGGAAATTCGTACGGGAATCCCGCGGGAATTCAGTAGAATATTTTACATATCGCATATTTTTTCCATCATTTCCACAATAAAATTAAAAATGTTGTATAAATATTTAGATCACATAGCTTTTAATCAGGTATGTCATATATTGCAGTTGGGTGACAAAATATTTTTAAGCTACGTTTGGATGTAGACTCAAAATCTACTTTTTCGGATTTTTCTTGTCAAGCTCCATATGAAAAAAATGAAATCCGGGAAAAATAGATTTTGGGAGTGTCTTCGAACGCCAAAAATAAAGAATTTAAAGTTTTCGAAACGACAGGACAAAGAACGAACATTTCATTTAATGCTCTACTCACTATTAATGTGAACGATCGTTTTCCGTCGCGTCCACACTTTCCAATAAAATAAGAAATATCTGATCTTTAATTAGTTTTGAAACTTGAAAAGATGTTTAAATTGATCTGATATTACATGAATTCTGTAACAGGTTCGTTGTGAAGTATATATTTATTTTACTTTAATAAAATGTGAGTGTTTCATTGGAAAAAATAATCTTTCCCGTGCTGTCGGATCCCGGGAAATTGAAAAAATAATACCCGTTTCCCCGGAAATAAAAAGAACGCGAAAATGGAAACCCTAATAGCGGACCATGCAAATAAAAAATAATTTCCAGTCACCCAACTAAACGTTCCTGAAAATTCATTTTTTCAGTGTAATTTTTATACCCTCCACTAGGGTATTATGTCTTTGTGCATTTGTTTGTCACACCCAAGAGGAAACGAGATAAAACCGAGACAAATCGGACAGATGTTAGTCGTAGTGTGCAGCCAAGTAATAAATGTCACCATGTCATTTGTACACAAAGTTGCATTCTATAAAATATTTATGCAAAATGGTCTTGAGCCTGGACAATACCCCAGTTCAACTCAATTATTTTTTACAAACCGAAATAAAACAAACGAAAAAACATGTAAGGAAGGGCTAAAGACGGGAGGGGCCGACTATATAATAGCCGAACCGTATACTTAAAGGTGAGTCTAGCTCAATTTTTTGGTGTTACAAACATTTACGTACTGGCCATCTGACTGTTTGGAAAGACGATCACTAGATGAAAATATTGAACGAGTTGCTAAAAGTGACAGCCTCCCTATTAAGCCAGCTTCATTGAGAGAATTGAACAATGTTATTGTAAAGGACCTAAGTTCCAAGAAAGCCCCTGGTTATGACTTGACAACCGGGAAAATAATTAAAAAGTTGACGCCCAAAGCTCAAAAAAAATTACTACATATTATAAATGCATGTTTTCGTCTAAGATATGTTTCACTACAGTGGAAAGTAGCAGAAATTATAGTAATACATAAACCTGGAAAACCTGAAAGTCAATTAAAATCATACAGGCCTATATCACTTCTCCCTATATTCTCAAAGATATTTGAAAAAATCCTGCTTAAGAGACTTCAGCCAATAACAGAAAGAAGACAACTGATTCCTAGTCACCAATTTGGATTCAGAAGTCAGCATTCCACAATTCAACAAGTTCACAGGATCGTCGATGTTGCCGGAAAAGCATTTGAAAACAAAGAAGTATGTTCAGCTGTCTTTCTTGATATTGGTCAGGCGTTTGATAAAGTTTGGCACCAAGGCTTGCTATACAAGCTATATAACTATCTCCCTAAACAATTCTATGAAATTCTATATTCATACCTAAGCCACCGCAATTTTCGTGTAAAGCTTGATAATGACTATTCTAGCCTAAAACCAATAAACGCAGATGCTCCGCAAGGCAGTGTTCTTGGCCCTATATTATATCTGCTATATACGAGAGATATTCCGATTTTTACCAATGCAACAATTGCCACCTTTGCAGATGACACGGCCATCCTTACTACTGCAAAAACAGAAACAGAAGCTACTAGCCATCTTCAACAAACATTAAACGCAATAATTAACTGGATCAACAAATGGAGAATGCTAATAAATGAAAACAAGTCCATCCACATTACATTTACTAATAAGCGTACATCACATTCACCACTGCTGATAAATGAAACACAAATACCATATTCTAACAATGCGAAATACTTGGGAATGAACCTTGATACTAAACTCAAATGGAAAGAACATATCAAGATAAACAAGTAAAAAGGCGTTAAGTTCGGCCGGGCCGAATCTTATATACCCTCCACCACGGAGTGCATTCCATAGTATTACCAGCAGATTAAAAGAAAGTCGACTTTACATAGAAGCACAGTACCATATTACGAAAATTGTGATATTTTAATGCACATTACTATATTTGTTTACTATTTCAAACTATAATGTATACTTATGCGCACTGTTTAAAATCGACTCTATATATAAATAAAATGCTGAAATTGTGAAAGTGAACATGCCTAAATATTAGCCGATTGTCAGTCACCATTAGAAGGAAGCATTTCCAGATACAGACAAAGTGATAAGAAAAGTATAAATTTTAAAGATATCCCCATTCGCCCCATTCTCCGCCCAAATGTACAAATTTTGAAAAAACCCTTTTTCGAGTCTTCATAGTCAGAATGTATACACCGAATTTCATGATTTCAACTTCAGCGGTTTGGTATGTTCCATTTGTATCCCTCTTTTTAATTATATCCCTTAAAAGTACGAATTTCGAAAAATCCCTCTATTTTACGTGTAATTAGAGGGATGTACACACCGAATTTCATGATTCTAGCTGTTTTCGTATCATTGGTACCATATTTTATCCCTTTTTGACCCATTTCGCCCGCTAAAACTTTTATTTTCTTTGTGGTGCATCCAAGCTACAAGAGGAATGTCTGCAACAAATTTTAACTGTATGAAAATAAGAAATTTAATTAAAAAGCCAAGGCTACCAATATTTGTATACTATATATATAATGGATATAATACTTCAATTCATAAAGTAAATATAAGGGAGCAATCATAAATACCCTAAATATTGGGGGATAGAGAGTGTACTTTCAGCTATAGTCGTTTGGTTGCTTGTATTTCCTTCCTATTTTAATTTCAATAGTATAAATTTTGAAAATACCTTATCTCTCACGTACGCAGTATAAGACAACTTCATGGTTCTACCATTTTTGTCATAAAAGCAAAAGTACGAATTTGGAAAAAAAATATTTTGCGTGGCTATGCAATCAGAGGAATGTATACGCCGAATTCCATGATTCTATCAGCGGCCATTTTGTTGGTACCATTTTTATCCCCTTTTTCCAATTTTGCCCCCTCAATAGTACTACTATCTAAAATCTCTTTATTTTACGTATCTACATAATTAGAGGGACGTACTCACTGAATTTCACCATTCTTGCTGTATTCGTTTAGTTGGTACTATTTTTATCCCCTGTAGCCATTATATCCATTGAAAGTACGAATTTGGAAAAAACGTTTTATTTTTCGTGTCTACGCAGTCAGAAAAATGTATACTCCGAATTTCATGATTCTAGCTGCTGTTATTTGGTAGGTACTATTTTTATCCCCTTTTTCCATTTGAACCCCAAAAAAGTACGAATTTTGGAAAGTTCTTTTATTTTACGTGTCTACACAATCAGAGGAATGTATATATCGAATTTCATTATTCTAGGTGCAGCCGATAAGTTGGTACTATTTTTATCCCTCTATCCCCATTTAACCCCTTAAAAGTACGAATTTAGAAAAAATACTTTTATATTATGTATGTACTCTATTAGAGGAATGTACACGCCAAATTTCGTGTTTCTATCTGTTGTCGTTTGATAGGTACCATTTTTATCCCTTTTTGTCCCATTTCGCCCCCTACAAATAAAAATCACTCTATGGTGCCCTTTTATGCTATAGAGGGAATGCGCATTGCAAATATCAACTAAATACAAGCTAATATGTTCAAAAAACATGCTGAAATACTCTAAATATTAGGGGTATTTTCAGTCCTTGTGAGGGAAAAATTTTTCCCTCTGGGCCGATTTCGTCCACTTTCAATCCCAACCGATCTACAACCATAAGACACATTTAGGAAAAATTTGAACCTCCTAGCTCATTTCGTTCGGCCGCTATCGTGCTTTCAACAGACAGACAGACAGACAGACAGACAGACAGACAGACGGACAGACGGACAGACGGACATGGCTATATCGTCTTAGAATTTTACTACGACCCAGAATATATATACTTTATGGGGTCTCCGATGAATATTTCAAGGTGTTACAAACGGAATGACAAAGTGAATATACCCCCATCCTGGAGGTGGAGGGTATAAAAATAAGGAAATTAAGCTAAAATTCAGTCAGATTTACTGGTTACTAGTGGACAGTAGGGTATCTATTAAAAACAAATTGCTTCTTTATAACCAAACTATAAAGCCAATATGGACTTATGGCATCCAGCTCTGGGGCTGTGCAGCTAAAAAAGAAGTGGAAAAATTACAAAAGACGCAAAATATGATTTTACGCACCATTGTGAATGCTCCGTGGTACATTAGAAATAGTGATTTACACAGAGATGTAAGAGTGAACACAATCGTGGACGAAATATCAATCAACGCTAGGAAACATGCCAATAAATTACAGGAACATGTAAATCAAGATTTGAGAGATATCGTCCGCAATTATGATGCACCAAGAAGACTGCTGAGAACTATTCCAATCGACTTAGCAAACTAATTAGATACAAATATTTTATATAAGAGTGTAATTAATGTATTATATCTCAACAAATTTTATTGCTAATGTTAAATTATTAGTGTTAAACATAAACTTATTACTAATGTAAAATTACTAAATGAGTCTAACTCAGTTGTAATATAAATAAATTAAAAAAAAAAAAATATTTAGCGGAAAACTAACTAATAATACCCTAGTCCACGAAGTGGTGTAGGTTATAATGAAGATGGACGATAGAATATTTAAGTAACAATGGGCGCGACATTTTGACGAAAAATCCGTTAAGATATCGGACTATAATTATAAAGGAAAATGAACACACCAATTGCTGACAGTATTTTTATGGAACATAATCAGACATAGTTATACGCACTGTTTCAAATAAATTGTGATACATTTTTCCAAGGACGATTTCCTCCATTTGCAATTTCTTGATTCCAGTTACAGAATAAACGTCTGTACCATTATGATATAGAAAAAAAATCATTAGCCAAAAAATGGGGTGGTTGGATGACTGCAAGTTGGCGTTCATCGTAGTCAAAGGTGAGGCAAAATGATAAAAATACACAAAAATCCCCAAAACTGCCTCGGAATCGCCCCCAGAAGGGTTAAATGTAAGACCGACTCTCATTAATTTTCCTTCCCCAACATTTTTTTCGAACACACATAACCCCTATAACAACTCCTTAATGGGGCTCGCATACAAAAACTATTTTTATATAATTGGCTCCCACCGCTCTAACTGCCACAAGGAGTCCCCTCGGGGAGTAAAATGTATGGTCAACCCCCAATATTTCTAAGAACATAGGCTAGGTATTTTCTAAGGAATCGGGATAGGGAGTAAAAGTATTCGGGTAAAATGATGGGGAGGGAAAATTAAGTAGGGGCGACTCCGATGCAGTTTTGGGGCTTTTCGTGTATTTTTATCCCACTTCCCTCACTTTAGACCGCTATAATCATGATGATATGATGATAAATTTGGCACAACATCTTATAATCCAACTAGAAACTATGCAGAAATTCGGTAAGATCGGTTCAGATTTAGATATAGCCCAAATACAAATGTTGCTCCCAAATGTTTAACCCATTTTGGCCAAACTATACATATTATATTTCACCTATTTCGTTCCAGATTTCAATATACCCCCATACAAATGTCCTTTCCCATTTAACATTTTTTTGTCAAAGACATACATTTAAAGGATACAAAAATCCTTCCCGTTTTCACCGAATTAAATTGTATTCGGATAGAAAGTGGAGTGTACCATAGAGTCGGCCCCGCCCGACTTTAGCCTTTCCTTACTTGGTTTTTTATTTTTTGATGCTTTTACGCTACAAGAGAAATGTACGCGTGCATATAAGGCAGAAATTTCAAATTTCAAAAAAATGCTTAAACAATCTAAATATTAGGAGGGTATTTTCAGTCCTTGTTAGGGAAAAATTTTCAGCTAGGCCGATTTCTGCAACCGTTAGACACATTTACAGAAAGTTTGAACCACTTAGCTCATTTCCTTCGGCAGCTAGCGTGCTTTCAACAGACAGGTGGACAGACAGATAGATAGACGGACATGACTAGATCGTCTTAGAATTTTACCACGAAACAGAATATATATACTTTACTTTTTTGGTGAAGGCTATACAAATGTTTTGTTTTGTACCGACTCTGGTGGGCCAATTTCTAAGCGCTGTAATTACGAAAATAACTTGAATTAATTATTGTGCCGAACACCCATTATAGATAACTTAAAATCATAGAGCTGCAATAATATTTCTTTTAAAATTTCCCGAGAATTCCAAGGCGTTTAGGGTTTAGCATTTGACGGATTTAATATCTAAGGAAAACACTACAGCCATCATGAAATTACCTGGTCTAATTATAGGCTTGGTTAAGAAAAAAACAGAATCAAATTAAGCATATTCAATACGTTGTTCCTATTTTGTCTCGCAGAAGAATTCAACAAGATAGTGCTAATGCCGGATTTTGTTTATTTTGGGGCTCTAATATATCTCATTTTTCGAATATTTATCTATGCATATCTAACTAATGAACAAGATCTGCGACGCACTTCAAATATATGTATCTGCAAGTATCTCCTCTTTAATTACTTCTTGTGCTATTTACTCTTCAGTTGCATGTTCATGCCAAACATTGCGTTTGAATGCCGACAGAAACATCTCCTCATCGCTATGTAGCCGTGAATTTTTAAATTTGTCAACTTAAAATGCACTCTGTGTTCATTCCATTTCTCGATATTAGTGGCCATTTAAAAATTCCCTTTTTGAAATTTGACATTACTTACATCGACACAAACAGTACATGGTTGTGTTTTTGTAGATATGTATGCATGTTTGCAGATACAAGCGCCAACTTTCATTCATACTCGTGCATACATGCATTTCAGCATTTCAGCATTTGAATGCATTTGCATTTTAAGGCTTTTTGAAAGTGTAGCCACACGATTGCCGCCGCCGCCACTATTGCCACCAACGACAGCTCCATTGCCATCACTGTCCGAACGACCATAATGTTTGACAGCCTTGGACAGGGTAAAACACACTCACTCACACACATACATACATACACATTTGTCGCATTTAATATGTATGAGTTGACAAACTAATGTCATTTTGCATTTAGCCTTATTTGTGCCAACTGAAAACTGAATCGTCAAATCAGTTATAAATTCTGGGCTAAAACACATTCTGGGCCTTTTGCAAAATAAATGATATGAAATACTAGTGGATGTGGATGTCTGTACAGTAGAGCGTACCAGGTTACAAGTAAAAAAAAAAAAGTTCGCCGTACACCTTCGAATATGAAGTATTATTGAAAGGTAGTTTCAAAAAAATTTTTTTTATTTTTTTATGCCGAACGTAGGGGTCGCGCTTTTACATTTTTCTATATAACTTCTGCATTTATAAACGGATTTTAAAGTGTGATACATCGATGTTTTTGTCCGATTTTTTTGTCTTTGAAGTCATTGAGCTCAAACATGATTCATGATTTTATGCGAGCTTTAATTTTCGATTATTAGAGTGGTACATTAGGGTAGTAGCAACTGAGAAATGATGGGTAAGTACCAGAAGGGGGTGCTTGAGCTCAATGACTTCAAAGACAAAAAAATCGGCCTCGTCGAGACAAAAACATCGATGTATCACACTTTAAAATCCGTTTATAAATACAAGTTATATAGAAAAATGTAAAAGCGCGACCCCTACGTTCGGCATAAAAAAATAAAATTTTTTTTTTTGAAACTACCTTTCAATAATACTTCATATTCGAAGGTGTACGGCGAACTTTTTTTTTGAGGTACGCCCTACTGTACAGTGCACACATGTATGCATGTGAGTTCGAATGAATGTGTGCGTTATGGAAATGAACAGTCGTCTCTGGATAACTGGAACATGGGTAATTGAAAAAATCTTTTAACTGGAAGTGTAATGTGTGAATAGAATTTTAGTTTACTAGCTGCAGCATTATGATTGGTAACACTTTTCCCTCAGTTTTCACTAAATGTAAATATTTTCAAGAAAATCCTTTATGTTGAGCCTCTACACAATCACATAAATGCATAGGCCGAATTTTATGATTCTACCTTCAAAATAGTATTTAGCCGACGATATATGACACATATGGAATGCTTAAATTCATTTTGAAGTAACGAGAGTAGCCTGTAAAAGGAATCAACTTAGATGTGTACATGCACATTGATACGTGCACATACACACGACCGCCTACATGATTTCGCATGTATGTAAATATCCCAAATATGTATCCCATGGACAAATATCTCGACATAATCTAAACCAGCCAACGTGGTCATGCAGCCAAAAGGATAACTATACACGGCAGTGCGAATTAAAAGAGCACGGAATCACTCGACATCTACTGGCACGACAATCCAAATACAGAATGAAAATTTAAACCGATCAGCATCACTTTTGTGCGGATGGCAGTGGATGTCAAGGATGCACAGCACAGATCATCGATCGCATATAGGGTTTGCATTTCCCCGTATTTTATATTTCCCGGGAAACGGGAATTATTTTTTCAACTTCCCGGGATACCGGGACAGCACGGAAATTGTCACAATATTGTTTACCATGAGTTAAACTTCAAATTTTATTCAATTAAAATTCCTGTTATAGAATTCATATAATAAAGTGCAATATGAGATCAATAGAAACATCTTTTCAAGTTTCAAAATTAGTTTAAATGTATGTACATATGCAAGCCATATATCAGATATTTCATATTTTATTGGAAAATGTGGACGAGACGGAGAACGTCAGCAGATTTAGGCTTAATAGTCAGTAGATCATTAAATAAAATGTCGCGTCAAAAACTTTTTAATACAATATTTTGTTACTTGGGTTTTCTATTGCATTGTTTACAATGCCTGTCATACTGGCAGGCAAAATCCGAAAAAGTGTATTTTGGGTGTATGTCCGAACGCAACTTAAAAATATGTTGTCATCCAATTAAATTAATTAATAATAATAAAATTAAATAATTAAAGTGATATGAACTAAATTATTGTACAATATTTTTGATTTTATTGTGGAAATGATGCAAAAATATGCCAAGATTCGTTCGGGATTCCCGTACGAATTTCCCGGGATATGGGAAATGAAAACAAGTAAGGAAAGGATAAAGTCGGGCGGGGCCGACTCTAAGATACACTCCACTTTCTATCCGAATACACTCCAGGAGAGTATTATGTCTTTGTGCATTTGTTTGTAACACCGAAAAGGAAGCGAGATAGACCCATTGTTAAGTGTACCGATCGACTTAGAATCACTTTCTGAGTCGATTTAGCAATGGCCGTCTGTCTGTCTGTCCGTCTGTCCATCTATTTTTGTAATCAAATTACAGGTCGCAATTATAGTCCGATCTTGACAAAAATTATCACAAATAAGTTTTGTGGATCAAGGACGAGCGCTATTTAATTTGAGGCAAATCGGTTCAGATTTAGATATAGCCCCCATACAAATGTCGCTCCCGATTTGACATTTTCCGCTCTAGAAACCACACATTGTACCCGATTTTCTTTAAATTTGGCACAACATCTTATAATCCAACTAGAAACACCTATGCAGAAAGTGGGTAAGATCGTTTCAGATTTAGATATAGCCCCCATACAAATGTTGCTCCCGATTTGACTTTTGTCGCTTTAGAAACCACATATTGTAATCGATTTTCTTTAAATTTGGCACAACATCTTATAATCCAACTAGAAACACCTATGCAGAAAGTGGGTAAGATCGGTTCAGATTTAGATATAGCCCCCATACAAATGTTGCTCCCGATTTGACTTTTGTCGCTTTAGAAACCACATATTGTAAACGATTTTCTTTAAATTTGGCACAACAGCTTATAATCCAAGTAAAAAACCTATGGTGAAAGTGGGTAAGATCAGTTCAGATTAATTTATAGCCCAAATAGAAATGTTGCTGGATGGGATACAGTCGTGTCGATTTTGAAATGTATTTCCCCTCATTGAACAATATTTGTCGTTTTGTTGTAAGGTGCGAAAATGATCAACGCGGATGCTTTTCCGAAACGGGACCGTCCTAAAAACATTGACCGTGTGAAAAACATTCATTCTACAAATTGAGGCCACAAACACTAAATGATTGACCTTGTGATTTATTGATTGTCATGGCGAATGCGAGACAAATTGGAATTTGGATTCGCTTCGAATGGTTGTGCATCTCTTCATTCGTCTGAATGAACACGAAATCGATGCAAAATGTTTTCGGACATGTCATCCTTTTACTTGTCCCACCATTCACGTGGATTCGATGGAAAACATGTGGCAATAATGATGGCAAATAATGTGCGTATTTGACTTGGAGATGCAGAAACAGTTGCTTCAGCAATTGTCGTGTCTCAAGCTCCTGACATGCAGTACGAAATGTTTCCAACATTACACCTTGGACAGTTCGAAGTGACTCGGTCCACGGACATTCACCAGCAATAGTCGCAAGTAAAAGAAGATTCATCAGAATTCTTCGGATAAACTGTATAAATACGGCCAAGAGCTTCAGTAGAACGCACATCCGGATGACCAGGAACTACATCGCCCTGCTTTCGACGTAGAAATTTCTTCGATGAAGCAAGCCAAGTGCAATAACGCGGCATCTCTGAGTAAAGCAACGTACGTGCCAACGGATCACTTTGACAAATCGAGAAGAAAGAGCTCCATTTGCTGCAGTGAAATAAACTCATTGACCTTTCTCCAGATGCACTGCCAAATGTGTAACATTTTCGCCAACAATCACAACTGCTACTTTATCTATCTATCTTATCTATTGTAGGAGCGTTGCATTGGCGTTCATGTGTTCGTTTAGCGGCTCTGACCAAGAGTTTATAGTCATCACTTGGCATGCGATTCAACGCAGTTTTGAATAACCGAACCAATGCATGATGTTCATAAAGTAGCTGCTGCAGATCTCGAAGAATTCATCTTTTCATTGCCCTATTGATTGTTTGGCGCTGTTCAAGTTGATTTTCCGAATTGCCCATGAAGTAGATTTGGAAGAATTTATGTTGGGCGTCTTCAAGCGGTAGCAATTATTCGATGGTGAATTTGGCCTTGGATCTGTGTATTCAATAATTTGTGTGCATGAAAAGTAAAAGATGGGTTATTTTATTACTTTGAATGTCGGATTGAATTCGCGTTCGTCAATAATATCTGCTCCAAATTAAGTTATTTGAAAGCATCCGTTATTTCTGTGTGTTCGATAGAAAATTAAGTGGTTCTGGTCTTTCACCGTGAAGCAAAGAATGCAATGGCTCTGGAGCTAAAGGCAATGGCGGTAATTTAACCTTTCCACTGAGACAGCACAGTCCAGGCGATTCTCCAGGAACTTCAAACATAAACGTCTTCTATCATAAAGAGGGCGTCGTAAAATCACTCCACATTTTCGGTATTCTTCTTGTTTGGCCGGAGACCAATCCGAACTGGTGCGAATCATCGGAATCGGTGCAGGCGTTCTTGAGTTATATTTTCTGCAAAATTTTATCAAGATCCAATGTATGATATGAAATTTAGAGGGACAATATTGTAAACTGGGAGCCCATTTGGCTTTCAATACAGGTGTTTCCAGTCTAAATGTAACATCGTGTAGGAAATTTGATCAACATCCGATGTATAATGTGCATTTTAGAGCAGTAATCTTGTAAATCGGAGGTACATTTGTATGGGGGTTATATCAAAACATGGGCCCCTGTGGTCCACTTTCACGTTAGCTATTTGTAGTTCAAATACCACTCGATCCTGAAAATGTTGTCATGATCCCGTGTAAAATGTGTGTTCTAGAGCAGTAATAGTGTAAATTATAGTGATATTTGTATGGAGGCTATACCAGAATCTGAGTATATTTCCTCCAAATTCAATATCAATTGTCCTTGGCCAGAGAAAGTAAAATCTGCCAAATTTCATGACAATCGTACAACAACTGCGACCTGTAGAGTGCGAACAAGAATAGATGGACAGCAGACGGACAGACAGGCATCGTTAAATCGATTCAGCTGGTGATTCTAAGCCGATCCGTATACTTAAAGGTGGGTCTAGGTCGACTATTTCTTGGTGTTAGAAACATTTGGCGGAAAACTAACTAACTTATAATACCCTAATCAACGGAGTGGTGTGGGGTATACAAATTAAGAATTTTTTTGAAGTCGCAGCAATCATGGAGTTATTGCTCAACTCTTTATGGCAGAGTAATAATAATTTAAGAAATATTTCATGATGTCTTCCTAAGGATATATTAACTTTGTCATTCCGTTTGTAACACCTTAAAATATTCATCGGAGACCCCATAAAATATATATATTATGGGTCGTGGTAAAATTCTAAGACGATAGGCCATGTCCGTCTGTCTGTTGGAAGCACGCTAGCTTCCGAACGAAATGAGCTAAGAGGTTCAAATTTTTCCTAACTGTGTCTTATTGTTGCAGATCGGTTGGAATTGAAAGTGGGCGAAGTCGGCCCAGAGCGAAAAATTTAGAATATTTCAGAATGTTTTTTGAACATATTAGCTTGTATTTACTTGATATTTGCAATGCGCATTCCCCTTATAGCATAAAAGTGCACCATAAATTGATTTTTATTTTTAGGGGGGCGAAATGGGACAAAAAGGGATAAAAATGGTACCTATTAAACGACAACATATAGGGGGGGTGATAAAAATGGTGCAAACAAAATGGACGCAGATAGAATCACGGAATTCGGTGTATACATTCCTCTGACTGCATAGCCATGTAAAACAATATTTTTCCAAATTCGTACTTTATTGTATTGCTTTTACGATTACAAAAAATGGTCGAATCATTAAGTTGTCTTATACTGCGTACGTGAGAGATAAGGTATTTTCACAATGTATACTTTTGAAATTAAAATAGGATGGAAATACAACCAACCAAACGACTGTAGCTGAAAATACACTCTCAATTTTAGGTATTTGTGATTGCTGCCTTATATTTATGTTATGAATAGAAGTATTATTTCCATTATACATACATAGTATAAAGATATTTGGCTTACTAATTAAATTTCTGATTTTCATACAGTTAAAATTTGTTTCGGACATTCCTCCTATAGCTTGGAAGCACCACAAAGAAATTCGTACTTTTGGGACAAAAAGCGATAAAAATAGTACCAATTATACAATGACAGCTAGGATCATGAAATTCGGTGTGTACATTCCTCTGATTGCATAGACACATAAAATAAAAGGATTTTTCGAAATTCGTACTTTTAATTGAAAAAGAGGGATAAAAATGGGACCTACCAAACCGCTGAAGTTGATATTATGAAATTCGGTGAATACATTCATCTGACTATGAAGACTCGAAACAAAAAGGATTTTTTCGAAATTTGTACATTTGAGCGGAGATTGTGGGGAATGGGGTACAATAGTACACACCAATCGGCTACAGCTGTAATAATGAAATTTGGTATGTACATTAGGGCGTACCTCAAAAAAAAAGTTCGCCGTACACCTTCGAATATGAAGTATTATTGAAAGGTAGTTTCAAAAAAAAAAATTTTATTTTTTTATGCCGAACGTAGGGGTCGCGCTTTTACATTTTTCTATATAACTTGTATTTATAAACGGATTTTAAAGTGTGATACATCGATGTTTTTGTCTCGACGAGGCCGATTTTTTTGTCTTTGAAGTCATTGAGCTCAAGCACCCCCTTCTGGTACTTACCCATCATTTCTCAGTTGCTACTACCCTAATGTACCACTCTAATAATCGAAAATTAAAGCTCGCATAAAATCATGAATCATGTTTGAGCTCAATGACTTCAAAGACAAAAAAATCGGACAAAAACATCGATGTATCACACTTTAAAATCCGTTTATAAATGCAGAAGTTATATAGAAAAATGTAAAAGCGCGACCCCTACGTTCGGCATAAAAAAATAAAAAAAATTTTTTTGAAACTACCTTTCAATAATACTTCATATTCGAAGGTGTACGGCGAACTTTTTTTTTTTACTTGTAACCTGGTACGCTCTAATGTACATTGCTTTGACGGCGTAGGCGTTAAAAATAAAGATAGCTTTCTATACCTCTATACGATATACTCGTACCTTTAGGATTAAAACGGGACAAAATTGGTACCAAGCAAACGGCTGTGGCAAGAATCATGAAATTGAGCGTTTACACTGTCTGCATATTATGCGTATTTCCCCCAAAAAGAATAAAACTGGTACCAAGCAAACGGCTCTACCTATATTCATGAAATTAGATGTGTACATTCCAATGTGGGCGCGAAACATAACGGATCTTTAAAATTTGTACTTTTCTTATCAAAATAATACAGTCACTTTGTCTGCATCTGAAAATGTTTCTCCCTAATGGCGACTGACAATCACCTAATATTTAGGCATGTTCACTTTCACAATTACAGAATTGTGTTTATATATAGCATCAGATTTTAAACAGTTATAGTTTGAAATAGTAAACAAATATAGTAATGTGCATAAAAATATTACAATTTTCATAATATGGTACTGTACTTCTATGTAAAGTCGACATCCTTTAATCTGCTGGTAATATTGTGGAATGCACTCCGTGTTGGAGGGTATACAAGACTCGGCCCGGCCGAACTTAACGCCTTCTTACTTGTTTGTGTTAGTTTTGTATACTCTGAATTATTTTTTGAAGTACTTGGAAACAATTTTCTTAGTTTAGTTTATTTTAAGTTCACCTTTTTCCTCAGTTTAATAAAGAATAAGTCTTGCGAAAAATAAAAAATTTACCCAGTTTGAGAAAATGCTTTCTTGACTTAAGCAAAAATTTACTTTAGTTTGAAATTTTCAGCAAATTTTTCTTAGATTTAGGAAAAATTTAACTAGAATCAAGTTTAAAGTATATCGTACTTTCAAGGAAAAGTTTGAACTTGATATGAGGAAATATTACTTTAGCGGTATACGAAATTCAATTTTCCTAAATTCGAGTTCATTTAAAATCATTGTAGTAATACTTTTGGTTAACTCTATCAGAATACTTGGGTCCAACATTGTTATGTTGTTGTGTTGTAAAGTGTAATTGTTATTAATTAAACTAAATAACATAGAATCATAACAAGTAAGGAAAGGCTAAAGTCGGGCGGGGCCGACTATAAAATACCCTACACCACTCCCTGCGTATTTACCTCGCTTTGATTACTAAACCCAGGTATTTCATGGGATCAATTTTATGTAGTTCATATAAACTATACTATAAATTCATCTTTAGTCAAATTTAATGAATATGGTAAATAATAAAGTAATTGATCCAATTTTCCAGCAGATATTCCGAGTAAAGTAAATATAACATGATCTGGAAAAATTGATCAAGATCCAAAGACAAATACAGATTATACAGAGGTAATTGGATGAATCGGACGGACATTTGAAGGGGGCCTATAACAACTCTTGAGGCCTATGCCAAAACATGCGCCAATAGATTTCTCATTCACGGTAGGTATTCCCAGTTGAAACATAGGATGATCTGCAAAATTTGATGAAGATCAGAGGTAAGATAAGTAATAGAGCTGTAATAGAGCAGAATGGGCCTCATTTATGTTATACCAAAGTATGGACATATGGGCATCTCCCCCACAGTATGGAAAGGCTAAAGACGGCCAAAATCGGTTAAACATTCGGGAGCAACATTTGTATGACGGCTATATCTAAATCTGAACCGATCTGGTGTAGGGTATAAAAATTTTTGTTCGGTTGTCCAAGGTCTATGACACACATTTTTATCAAGAACTTCACTAGTATGTCTTGAAAAGCTTACATTTGAAATGACGTTTTTCGAACTATTTTTCCGTTGCCTAAACCCCAAAGATATATTCAAATTGTCGAAAGTGTTACCATTCCTGTGGAACCAATACTTCGTCACTAGGTTTTGCAGAAAAATTACAACATTCTTACATGACAATTGTCCAGGAAATGAAGAACTGAGTACACAGATGTTTTGTGTTTCGTGACAGCTTTTACAATTAGACATTTTAATGACCTATAAAAAATTTTCATTTTGCATCACTGTGTAGTTAATCTTGATCTACTACTCGATTGATCTTAGCTCTCAAAAAAAGTGCTACTTCTACAGCCTATATGTATTCGACTTATTTTAAGATCAGGCTAAGGGCTATTTCTATCATTGGTTGCAAATTGGTAATAGCAGTTACCTACCACTCTCAGGTTTATTCATCCCATTCAGCATAAAATGTTGATTAGCACATGCAGACATGCACACTAGAGCGTACCAGGTTACAAGTAAAAAAAAAAAGTTCGCCGTACACCTTCGAATATGAAGTATTATTGAAAGGTAGTTTCAAAAAAATTTTTTTTATTTTTTTATGCCGAACGTAGGGGTCGCGCTTTTACATTTTTCTATATAACTTCTGCATTTATAAACGGATTTTAAAGTGTGATACATCGATGTTTTTGTCCGATTTTTTTGTCTTTGAAGTCATTGAGCTCAAACATGATTCATGATTTTATGCGAGCTTTAATTTTCGATTATTAGAGTGGTACATTAGGGTAGTAGCAACTGAGAAATGATGGGTAAGTACCAGAAGGGGGTGCTTGAGCTCAATGACTTCAAAGACAAAAAAATCGGCCTCGTCGAGACAAAAACATCGATGTATCACACTTTAAAATCCGTTTATAAATACAAGTTATATAGAAAAATGTAAAAGCGCGACCCCTACGTTCGGCATAAAAAAATAAAAATTTTTTTTTTGAAACTACCTTTCAATAATACTTCATATTCGAAGGTGTACGGCGAACTTTTTTTTTGAGGTACGCCCTAATGCACACCCACACACAAAAACGTAATCCACTCTGAAGGGCAACACTTGAATGCTGTCAGATAAGTTGCTCCGAAGACTATTCCACAATTGTTGCACACTTGTTCACGGGCAAATAATAGAGAAAGGGAAAAATACTATAAAAAAATTGAGACGAAAACAAAGAACACGAACGTGTGCACAATTCCTGGGGAACGTGCAGTGGCAACAAACTAAATCTAAACGAACAGGAAAAACTCCTCGAGCAGGAAACGCATTCACCGAAGCAAAAGGAATAAACGCAAAGTAGCTTAATAACTTATACAACACAACAGCCAGGGTCGGTTCTATCATATTGCAAAACTAAAAAGGAGGGCTTTTGCAGGGGGCGAACGAGCTTGGGTTGCACAAGTTGGATTCCACAAAATTTCGCACGAAAGCAGCGAGATCATGTAAATAAGGGCTAAAGTCGGGCTAACCGCCTTTTTGATACCTTACCGTCTCTACCACATTACAATATTGCTGTCATCAATCCTAGATGTTTTTAAATATTCGAGAAAATGTAATAGAGGATTTATATTATTATAAAAACTTTCTTAATGCATCCGTTAAAATGTGTTGTTTCTAGAGTGCAGAAAAGTTATATCGAAAAGGTTATTTATATGAGGGCTACATCTGGACGATTCTAGAGAAAAGATAAAGTTTTGTATCATGTTTGACCCAAATCTTTAAAAATATATGGTTTATAGAAAACACGGACAGTAGTGACCAATTTTCAAAGGATATAATAACACTGTCCAGCAGAATCTTTGGAACAGAGTAGCGACTCTATAATTCTGATCATTTTTGTCAAGCTGGTCTGAGTTTCTTTTTAGAGTTGGTCAAAGTTTTAATTTTTTAGTCGAAGGAAGCATTACACTATGCGCAAAAAGTGTTGGAAGTTAATGTCTGGGAGAATTCTTATTGTCATACGTTGGCAGTAATGTGACAAATTGTGAAAGAAAAGCGCGCGTAACTTTCTATAATAGGGAATATTTGTGAAAGAATTGTTTCTGAAACCCAGATAGAGAAAGTTGAAATAAATGCAATTGAAACCACAAATTTTGGATTTTTGCAAGAACTGCAGCCTTTTTCATATATGTTACGAGCGCCATATATGTTACGAGCGACAGCCGGATCCGTTGGACAGATCGAGCGAAAATCATAAAACAAAAATCTTATGCATACAAATCATTTTAGCCATATCTCCCGCGAAAATGAAAGTTTTACTAAAATATCCCGTTTGTATTTTTATACCCTACACCACTTCGTGGTCTAGGGTATTATAAATTAGTTTCGCGCCAAATGTTTGTAACACCAAGAAATAATCGAGCTAGACCCACCTTTAAGTATACCGATCGGCTTAGAATCACCAGCTGAGTCGATTTACCGATGTCTGTCCGTCCGTCTGCTGTCCATCTAAGCTTGTTCGCACTCTACAGGTCGCAATCGCTGTCCGATTGTCATGAAACTTGGCAGAAGTTATTTTTTCTGGCCAAGGACCATCGGTATTGAATTTGGAGGAAATCGGTTCAGATTTAGATATAGCCCCCATACAAATGTCGCTCCCGATTTGACTTTTTCCGCTCTAAAATCAACATATTGTACCCGATTTTCTTTAAATTTGGCAGAACATCTTATAATCGAACTAGAAACACGTATGCAAAAATTGGGTAAGATCGGTTCAGATTTAGATATAGCCCCCATACAAATGTCGCTCCCGATTGGACATTTTCCGCTCTAGAAAAGACATATTGTACCTGATTTTCTTTAAATTTTGCAAAACATCTTATAATCCAACTAGAAACACGTATACAACAATTGGGTAAGATCGGTTCAGATTTAGATATGGCCCCGATTTGACATTTTCCGCTGTAGAAACGACATATTATACCCGATTTTCTTTAAATTTTGCAGAACATCTTATAATCCAACTAGAAACACGTATGCAAAAATTGGGTAAGATCGGTTCAGATTCAGATATAGCCCCCATACAAATGTCGCTCCCGATTGGACATTTTCCGCTCTAGAAAAGACATATTGTACCTGATTTTCTTTAAATTTTGCAAAACATCTTATAATCCAACTAGAAACACGTATGCAAAAATTGGGTAAGATCGGTTCAGATTCAGATATAGCCCCCATACAAATGTCGCTCCCGATTGGACATTTTCCGCTCTAGAAAAGACATATTGTACCTGATTTTCTTTAAATTTTGCAAAACATCTTATAATCCAACTAGAAACACGTATACAACAATTGGGTAAGATCGGTTCAGATTTAGATATGGCCCCGATTTGACATTTTCCGCTGTAGAAACGACATATTATACCCGATTTTCTTTAAATTTTGCAGAACATCTTATAATCCAACTAGAAACACGTATGCAAAAATTGGGTAAGATCGGTTCAGATTCAGATATAGCCCCCATACAAATATCGCTCCCGATTTGACATTTTCCGCTCTAGAAAAGACATATTGTACCCGATTTTCTTTAAATTTTGCAGAACATCTTATAATGCAACTAGAAACACGTATGCAAAAATTGGATAAGATCGGTTCAGATTTAGATGTAGCCCCCATACAAATGTCGCTCCCGATTTCACTTTTTCCGATTTAGAAACCACATATTGTACCCGATTTTCTTTAAAATTGGCACAACATTTTATAATCGAACTAAAAACACCTATGCTGAATGTGGGTACGATCGGTTCAGATTTAGATATAGCCCTCATACAAATGTTGCTTCCGATTGTTTATCCGATTTTGGCCAAACTTTACATATTATATTTCACCAATAAACAGACATGGTGAAAGCGGGTCACATCGTTCCAGGTTTCAATATACCCTTATACAAATGTCCTTTCCGATTTAACATTTTTTGTCAAACACATACATTTACAGGATGCAAAAATCCTTCCCGATTTTAATTTTTTACCGAATTGAATTGCAACGAGAATGGTTTGGGTGATGCCCATATGTCCATACTTTGGTATGACTTTGGTATACTTTGTATTTGTCTGTCGGACAATTGGATCAATTACCATATTCGTTAAATTTGACTAAAAATGAATTTATAGCATATAAATTATATGAATATAATTTATATAATTTGTATGAACTACATAAAATTGCTCCCATGAAATACCTGGGTTTAGTAATCAAAGCGAGGTACATACGCAGGGAGTGGTATAGGGTATTATATAGTCGGCACCGCCCGACCTTAGCCTTTCCTTACTTGTTTTGTTTATCGTGCTCTACCGAAATACCCACATTTTTGGTCAAAAAAGATCGATCTTTCAAAATACATGGACCCATTTTAACCCTAATAATTTTGTTTTATAAGTTGGCGTGTAATTTTGCAATTTAAGCGTGAAGAGCTTAATTCGGTGACCCCAAATGATAATTTGTTCCGAACATTTTTCGTAGAACATATTAATCCTTAAATGTCCTTTTTGAAGGGACTTTTTTGATTTTCTCGAAAAAAGGAGCTAGAGGATTAAGATCTTCCACAAAAATTATCCTCATTATATTCCACAATATAATTCTCTCCGACAGTAACTTACAACCCTTTTTTGCTCCCTTCCGCTTTTAATGTTGTTCACCTCATTCGAAAGGAAATATATGCCTTCCACCATTTACTGCATTCCACAGAGGCTGTCAATTTTGTTATTATTTTAAATATAGAAAAACCAAGACAAACCAAGCCATCTGTGAGCTAAACGCTCCTGAAAACTCCTCTGAAAATCATGTTTTCCCTTGTAATTTGTATACACTCCGCGAGAGTATTATGTCGTTGTGCATTTGTTTGTAACACCCAAAAGGAAATGAGATCGAACCATTGTTAATTATACCGATCTACGTAGAATCACTTTTTGAATCGATTTATCAATGTCACGATACAGGTCGCAATTGTAGACAGAACCAAATGAAACTTTGAAGCTTTTCGGGATAAGAACGAATGCTATTTAATTTGAAGAAAATCGGTTCAGATTTAGATATAGCCCCATACCAATTTCACTCCCGATTTGACTCTTTTCACTCTAGATAGCACATATTTTAACAGACATCTTATAGTTCAACAAGAAACACCTATGGTGAAAATAGGTCAGATCGGTTCAGATTTATATATAGCCCCATCAAAATTTCTCTCCCAATTTGAATGTTTCTGCTCTAAGAACATATTATAACAGATCCCCTTCAAATTAAGCGAACTATCTTATATTTGTTTTATAAAAAGCCATGGTGCAAATGGGTCAGATCGGTTCAGATTTATATATGGCTGCCACACAAATTTCACTCCCGGTTTCACTTTTTCCACTCTCTAAACCGCATATTTTAACAGATCTTTTTCAAATCTTTCAAAATATCTTATATTTCAACTAGAAACACCAATGGTGAAAATGGGTCAGATCGGTTCAGATTTACATATAGCTCCAATACAAATTTCGCTCCCAGATATACTTTCCCAGAAACCACGAATTTTCACCGAATTTCTTTGAGGTGAGCATAACACGTTATATTTGAAATGGAAGAACTTATTTTGAAAGTTAGTCACTTTAATCCATGTTTGGATATAGCCCCGATACAAATATTCTTTTCGATTTGACAAATTTGACCAGGTCATATTTGCCTATGATTCTAAAGCGGAAAAAGTCAAATTGGGAACGAAATTTGTATGGGAGCTATATATAAATCTGAACCGATCTAACACATTTTTACAACAGGTGTTTCCCGTTGAAATATAAGGTGTTTTGCCAATTTTGAAGAAAATCTGATGAAATATGTGGTATCTAGAGTGAAAAGGCTCAAATCGGGAGTGAAATTCGTATGGGGGCTATATCTAAATCTGAACTGATTTTCGTCAAATTAAATAGCGTTCGTCCTTGTCCCGAAAAACTTCGTTGTGCAAAGTTTCGTTTGGTGCTGGCTACAATTGCGATCTGTATCGTGATTACAACAATAGATGGACAGACGGACGGACATTGCTAAATCGACTCAAAAAGTGATTCTAAGTCGATCGGTATAATTAACAATGGGTCTATCTCGTTTCCTTTTGGGTGTTATAAACAAATGCACAAAAACATAATACTCTCGTGGAGTGTATAAAAATACACCCATATAGGTGACTTACATAGTACGTGTATTTAGTTGAAGAATAACATGATGTGGGAAATTTGTTCAAGACCCGATATTAACATTTTAAAATAGAAACAGAGTAAATACAATACATACGGTACATTTGTATGGGGGGCTATAGTAAAACATGGACACATGTAGCCCACTTTCGCATTAGCTTTTTCTAGTTCAAATATAACATTATCCTGATAATTTTCGATATAAGATGTGTTTTTAAGAGCGAAAATAGTGTAAATTGGGGGGCTAATCCAAAACATGGAGTTATATAGTTGACTTTTATAGTAGATTTTTCTAGTTAAAATATAGCATGATTCTGAAAATGTTATCAAGATGCAATAAAAAATGTGCATTCTAGAGAAGTAATAGGACAAATTAGAGCGATATTTTTATGGAGGCTATATCTAAATCTGAACCGATTTCCTCCAAATTCAATAGCGATCGTCCTTGACCCAAAAAAAACTTCTGCCAAATTTCATCGCAATCGGGCAACAATTGCGACCTGTATCGTGCGAACAAGCTATAGTTAACTTGACTCAGATGCACTGAAAGAAAAATCGTTCGTTGCATCAACGAATCAGATTCGTTATTGCCATTTCGTTGTATCAACAAAATATTTCGTTCCCACAACAATCCGGCACGTTGTTGCAACGATGTGAACGTTTATGGTATGATACCGATTTTTCGTAGTTTCTTTCCTGCAACAATTCATTATTCGTTGATGCAACGAAAATACTGTCAATCATTTTTTATATGAGAAAACATTTATTAATACAAAAAATCTATAAATTTCTGATTATAATCATTGTTTTTATGAAAATCCATATTATTTTGTCAAAATTATTAAAATTAATGGAGTTTGGATGGAACACTGCCTCAACAACTCATTCGTTGCAGCAACGAAAGTGATATCGTTGCAGCAACAATTTATTCGTTGGTGCAACAATCGAAGACACACAAATTATGTGTTTTTCTAGTGTGTGTGTTCTTGGGATGTATTCGAAAATAATTCTCATTTACGTTGTTCAAGTTCTGCTTTAAGTAGTTGAGTTGCTAATAATCACTTCGAAGTCCACTGCCGGTGGTCGCCGGGACGAATTTTGTTTTTAAAAATCAACTAACGTTGGCGTTCGTTGCTTCATCAGCGAACTTTGTTTGTTGCATTCTTTCAATGAACAAATTCGTTGCCGCAACGTACAATTTCGTTCCGGTTACGTACGTTTTTCTTCCAGTGTGGTGATTCCTTACAAACACTTGGCGCGAAACTAACTTATAATACCCAATTCCGCGAAGGTAGGTTATAATAAGGCAGCAATCTTCAAAAAAAGCTTAAATACACTAAATATTGGGGGATAGTTGGTGCATTTTCAGCTACAACCGTTTGGATGGTTGTATTTCAATCCTATTTTAATTCCAAAAGTACAAATATTGAAAATCCATTATCTCTCACGTCCATAGTGCAAGAAAACATAACTTCATGATTCTACCCATTTTTGCGAATTTGGAAAAATCTTTTAACTGCGGCTATTTTTGGTTGGTACAATATTTTATGAGTCTAATTAATCAGAGGAATGTATACACCGAATTTCGTTATTCTAGGTGCAGCCGTTTGGTTGGTATCATTTTTATCCATCTATTCCCATATTACGCCATAAGAGTACGAATATTTTTGTATTATTCACAATTAGATGAGTGTATACACCGCATTTCGTGTTTGTAGCTGTTGTCGTTTGATAGGAACCATTTTTAAACCTTTTTGTCCCATTTCACCCTCTGTAAATAAGAAACACTTTATGATGCACGTTTATGCTATAATATAAGCAGACATATTAAAAAAACATGCTTAAATATTCTAAAATAATAGTTATCATTACTGAAAAGTCCTTGTGAGGCAAAAAATTTCCCTTTCGGCCGATTTCGCCCAGTTGCAATCCCAACCGATCTACGACTATAAAACGCATTTAAGGAAAAATTTGGAACTACCATCTTTTTTCGTTTATATGCTAACGTGCATTCATCAGACGGACGGACACGTCTTAGAATTTTATGACGATCAAGAATATGTATTATTGTATGGGCGGGTTGATTTGTTTGGATGAAAAAAAGTAAAAATCGTATAACAAAAACGTAATCTACATTAAATTCTAAGAAAATTCTCCGAAGAAACCATGTGTCTAAAACAAAATCCTAGTCCGCGCCTCTCGATTTCGTCTAGGACCACGAAACTGGTAGGATCCTATTCAAATGTGCACTGTTAAAAATATAGTATGAGTAATGGGATGTAAATTATCACCCATATATGACCTACAATATTCTTTATTATATTGCATCGTATATTGTGGATATTCGAATAGGCTATAATGAAAGTATATCACATGAGCTAATGATCGGATATAGCACCCTTACGATATGCATTAAATCCAACCCGATATTTTAAATTAGATTTGTAAGATCATGTTGCATTTCAGCGTGTTCCAATCGAATTGACTTCTTACAGCTCTATAGTCAACTTATTACAACCATTCCTGTTGACAATTGTCACATAAGTAAAATACAACTAAAAGCATGGGTAAATTATCCCAGGTTTACTGCCTTCAATATGTACGGTATAAAAAGGGTATCGATAACTTGTGTACAGGCGCAATTTGCCTTTGCGCCACCCCTGCATGTACTGACACAACAACAGAAGTCTAGTGGCACGCACGTAAGATACGAGCAACATGCCATATTTATACAAACGAGAAAAGCAGGCAACATGCCTGACATTGGTAACAAATATGCTGCAACAGCATAAAAATATTGCAAACACATTGACTGCTGACAAATAGTATCGCTTGTCAATTCATCACAAAAAGAAGCAGCAGCAGCAGCACACACTAACAGAGAAATGTTCTGACGTAGCAATCGTCAGCGTAACATCGACATGTGTGTGAGTGTACAACATTGCATCCTGTCTAAGGAAATATGCATGTCTATGGAGAGAACTAGATTGATATGTTGCGTGCATGTGTATGTGTGTGTGTACTCGTATATCTGTCCGTGTAAAACTTGCATATCCGCTAAACAATATGCCATTTCCGTATGCCATACACGAGTGATGCATGTCCCAGCAACCAACAACACAGTGCTGCAGGACACTCAACTTATTTGCAATAAAATGTACGGAGGAGTTGTGGGGGTATTCTTTCAGCTATGAATCTTAATGTGTGGAATGGAAAAACTAAAGCTGTTGTCCAAATTTTACCAACACCGGAAAA
>OX377618.1:180345854-180372423 GCA_947397865.1 Polietes domitor
CCCCCATATAAATGTCGCTCCCGATTTGACATTTTCCGCTCTAGAAACGACATATTGTACCCGATTTTCTTTAAATTTGGCAGAACATCTTATAATCGAACTAGAAACACGTATGCAAAAATTGGGTAAGATCGGTTCAGATTCAGATATAGCCCCCATACAAATGTCGCTCCCGATTTGACATTTTCGGCTCTAGAAAAGTCATATTGTACCCGATTTTCTTTAAATTTTGCAGAACATCTTATAATCGAACTAGAAACACGTATGCAAAAACTGGGTAAGATCGGTTCAGATTTAGATATAGCCCCCATACAAATGTCGCTCCCGATTTGACATTTTCCGCTCTAGAAAATACATATTGTACCCGATTTTCTTTAAATTTTGCAGAACATCTTATAATCCAACTAGAAACACGTATAAAAAAATTGGGTATGATCGGTTCAGATTTAGATATAGCCCCCATACAAATGTCGCTCCCGATTTGACATTTTCCGCTGTAGAAGCGACATATTGTACCCGATTATCTTTAAATTTGGCAGAACATCTTATAATCGAACTAGAAACACGTATGCAAATATTGGGTAAGATCGGTTCAGATTCAGATATAGCCCCCATACAAATGTCGCTCCCGATTTCACATTTTCCGCTGTAGAAGCGACATATTGTACCCGATTTTCTTTAAATTTGGCAGAACATCTTATAATCGAAATAGAAACACGTATGCAAAAATTGGGTAAGATCGGTTCAGATTCAAATATAGCCCCCATACAAATGTCGCTCCCGATTTGACATTTTCCGCTGTAGAAAGGACATATTGTACCCGATTTTCTTTAAATTTTGCAGAACATCTTATAATCCAACTAGAAACACGTATACAAAAATTGGGTATGATCGGTTCAGATTTAGATATAGCCCCCATACAAATGTCGCTCCCGATTTGACATTTTGCGTTGTAGAAGCGACATATTGTACCCGATTTTCTTTAAATTTGGCAGAACATCTTATAATCGAACTAGAAACACGTATGCAAAAATTGGGTAAGATCGGTTCAGATTCAGATATAGCCCCCATACAAATGTCGCTCCCGATTTGACATTTTCCGCTGTAGAAGCGACATATTGTACCCGATTTTCTTTAAATTTGGCAGAACATCTTATAATCGAACTAGAAACACGTATGCAAAAATTGGGTAAGATCGGTTCAGATTCAAATATAGCCCCCATACAAATGTCGCTCCCGATTTGACATTTTCCGCTGTAGAAAGGACATATTGTACCCGATTTTCTTTAAATTTTGCAGAACTTCTTATGATCCAACTAGAAACACGTATACAAAAATTGGGTATGATCGGTTCAGATTTAGATATAGCCCCCATACAAATGTCGCTCCCGATTTGACATTTTGCGCTGTAGAAGCGACATATTGTACCCGATTTTCTTTAAATTTGGCAGAACGTCTTATAATCGAACTAGAAACACGTATGCAAAAATTGGGTAAGATCGGTTCAGATTCAGATATAGCCCCCATACAAATGTCGCTCCCGATTTGACATTTTCCGCTGTAGAAGCGACATATTGTACCCGATTTTCTTTAAATTTGGCAGAACATCTTATAATCGAACTAGAAACACGTATGCAAAAATTGGGTAAGATCGGTTCAGATTCAGATATAGCCCCCATACAAATGTCGCTCCCGATTTGACATTTTCCGCTGTAGAAACGACATATTGTACCCGATTTTCTTTAAAATTGGCACAACATTTTATAATCGAACTAAAAGCACCTATGCTGAAAGTGGGTACGATCGGTTCAGATTTAGATATAGCCCCCATACAAATGTCGCTCCCGAATTCACTTTTTCCGCTTTAGAAACCACATATTGTACCCGATTTTCTTTAAAATTGGCACAACATTTTATAATCCAACTAAAAAACCTATGATGTAAGTGAGTAAGATCGGTTCAGATTTAGATATAGCCCTCATACAAATGTTGCTCCCGAATGTTTAACCGATTTTGGTCAAACTTTACATATTATATTTCATCAAGAAACAGACATGGTGAAAGCGGGTCAAATCTTCCAGGTTTCAATATACCCTTATACAAATGTCCTTTCCGATTTAACATTTTTTGTCAAACACATACATTTACAGGATGCAAAAATCCTTCCCGATTTCAATTTTTTACCGAATTGAATTGCAATGAGAATTGTTTGGGTGATGCCCATACGACCATACTTTGGTATGACTTTGGTTAACTACTGTATAATTTGTATTTGTCTGTCAGACAATTGGATCAATTACCATATTATTTACAATATTCGTTAAATTTGACTAAAAATAAATTTATAGCATATAAATTATATGAATATAATTTATATAATTTGTATGAACTACATAAAATTGCTCCCATGAAATACCTGGGTTTAGTAATCAAAGCGAGGTACATACGCAGGGAGTGGTGTAGGGTATTATATAGTCGGCCCCGCCCGACTTTAGCCTTTCCTTACTTGTTTTTCATTACACTTCTTATAAAATTTTTCCAAATAATATGAATTTTTAGCTGTCACATTGAAAACTGGGAAAAAATCAATATAAACGCCTAATAATTCTACCAATGAGTTATTTTAAGACAAGAATAAAAATTTTTATTTAAAGTGATTTCAAGGGTGTATTAATTCAGAAAAAATGTCGGGCAAAAATGCAACATAAACAAATTACACGGGAAAAACATGATTTTAGAGCTGTTTACAGGAGCGTTTAGCTCACAGATGGCTTGGCCCAGTGACGAAATATTTTGTAGATCATCATTAAACAATCCAATCATCATTTCTGGGAGTGACTAATGTAATTTATTTTCGAGACCCATCCTAATGTACATATATTTAAATAATTTTGAAACTTGAAAATATGTTTCAATTGATCTCACTTTGCACTTTATTATATGAATTCTATAACAGGTTTATTGTGAAATAAATATTTATTTTAATTGAATAAAATGTGAAGTTTAACTCATGGTAAACAATATGTTGAAGATTTCCCGTGCTGTCCCGGGATCCCGGGAAATTGAAAAAATAATTCCCGTTTCCCGAGAAATAAAAAGTACGGTAAAATGCAAACCCTAGTTCAGCCGTTTACACGTGATTGCGGAACAAAAAACAGACAGACTTACACTAAGGTTTTATAATATTATTAGGGATAGGGATATTCAACAAAAAAAAACTATTTTTATTGCAAAATATACTGTATAAAATGTCAATCTATTCGAAGGGATATTTAATAGATTTTTCTTTTAAGAAGAAAACATGTATATGGCGATCAACTGGATATTTATACCCTACACCACTTCGTGGAATAGGGTATTATAGTTAGTTTCGCGCCAAATGTTTGTAATACTAAGAAATAATCGAGCTATACCTACATATGCTATCCGTCCGTATGCTGTCCATCTATTGTATTTGAATTAGAAACAGCACAGGCGAAACAGGTAATATAGGCTCCCTGCAAATGTACTTTCCAATTACACTATTACTTCTATAAAATGCACGTTTTACATCGTATCTTGATGAAATATCCTACATCACGTTATTTGCAACTGAAAATACCTACTATGAAAGACCATGTTTTGACATAGCCCCCAGTTTACATTATTATCGCTCGGCAACCCACATCTTACATCGGATCTCGATAAAATTTTGCAGACCAATTTATATTTTAACTGTGAAAGTGATCTATGTGGATCCACTTTTTGGTACGGCCCCCCTAAAAATAGGTCCCCAATTTGAATACCCTACACGACTTCGTGGAATAGAGTATTATAAGTAAGTTTCCCGACACATTTTTGTAACACTAAGAACTAAGCAAGCTAGATTTAGCTTTAAGTATACCGATCGACTTAGAATCACCAGCTGAAACTATTTATAAATGTCCGTCCGTCTGTCTGTCTGCTGTCCATCTAAGCTTGTTCGAACTCTACAGGTCGCACTTGTTGTCCGATTATCGTGAAATTTGGCAGAAGTTATTTTTTCAGCCCAAGGACGATCGGTATTGAATTTAGAGGAGATCTGTTCAGATTTAGATATAGCGTCCATACAAGTATCCCTTCAATTTACCCTATAGCTGCTATAGAATACACACTTTACATTGGATAATGATGCAATTTTTAGGATCATAATATATTTGAACTAGATACAGATAACGTAAAAGTGGACTACATGAGTCCATGTTTTGATATAGCCCCATACAAATGTACCTCTAATTTACACTATTACTGCTCAAAAATTCACATTTTATATCGGTTCTTGATATGTTGATGGTTTCCCACTCCACGTTACAATTAGGTGAGAAACACCAGCTTTGAAAGCCAGAAATATAGGTCCATGTTTTGGTATAGCCCCCTCAGTTTATTATTATTGTTCTAGAACCCAACCCTTACAGATCTTTGCAGATTATGTTATATTTTAACTACGAATACCTTCAAAGTAGGTAGTGATCTATATAGGTCCACTTTTTAATGTTGCGGCCTTACAAGTGGGCCCCCATTTTTACTACACAAACCATATGTTTCAACTAAGAACACCTACTACGATAGTCCATATTTTGGTATCATGGTCCATGTTATGGTACAGCCCCCAAGTGTTGTTATAGCCCCCTTACAAATGTCCGTCCGACTTATCCAATTACCGCTGTAGAATCTGCATTTGTCATCGGATCTTGGTTAAATTTTCCAGATCATGTTAAATTTACTCTCGCAATATCTAGCGGAAAATTGGATCATATGGATCGATGTTTTCAAATACATCTGTCCCTCCAATGTTCACTATTATCGCCTTAAAACCTTCGCATTACATTAGATACGGATCAAATTTTCCAGATCATGGATTATTTTACATAGGAATACTTACTGATGAAGTGGACCATGGGTCCCTGTATTGATGTAGACCCATTATGCCTCCGGTGCGATTTTAGACGTATTTTCCACATCACGTTATATTTCAGTTAGGAACACTTATAACAAAACTGGAGCATTATGCCGAGATACTGCCATCGTTCATAGACACCTTTTGATTTGTTTACATAACACTCTACATTGTTACAGCCAGTAACACTCTATTCTTGTAATCACGATACAGGTCGCAATTGTAGACAGAATCAAATGAAACTTTGTACAACGAAGTTTTTCGGGATAAGGACGAACGCTATTTAATATGCAGAAAACCGGTTCAGATTTATATATAGCCCCCATACGAATTTCACTCCCGATTTGACTGTTTTGACTCTAGATACCACAAAATTGGCAAAACATCTTATATTTGAACTAGAAACACCTGTGGTAAAAATGTGTTAGATCGGTGCAGATTTATAAATAGCCACACAAATTTCGCTCCCGATTTGACTTTTTCCGCTTTAGAAACCACATATTGCATCGGATTGACTTCAGATTTGGCAAAACATCTTATATTTAAACTAGGAACACCTATGGTGAAAATAGGTCAGATCGGTTCAGATTTATATATAGCTCCCATTAAAAGTTCGCTCCCGATTTGACTTTTTCTGCTCTAGAAACCACATATTTCAAAAGATCCTCTTCAAATTAGCGAAATACTTTATATTTGTTCTATAAACAGCCATATTGCAAAGGATCAGATCGGTTCAGATTTACATATAGCACCAATACAAATTTCGCTACCAGATAAACTTTTTCCGGCCCAGAAACCACGAATTTTCACTGAATTTCTTCGAACTGAGCATAACACATTATATTTGAACTGGAAGAACTTATTTTGAAAGTTAGTATCTTTATTCCATGTTTGGATATAGCCCCGGACCAGGACATATTAGCTTATGATTAGGAAACATATAAAAATTCTTCCCGTTTTCACTTTTTTACCGAGTTGAATTGCATTCGGATAGAAAGTGGAGTGTATCATATAGTCGGCCCCGCCCGACTTTAGCCTTTCCTTACTTGTTTTAATGTGTTGCAAAGGAACCACATTTTCACTTGTTTCTGTTTTAAAAAATCGGCCGCTACCGGGGATAGAACAGCTGACCTTCTGGTTTCTACTCCGGCTCTCTAACCATCTCAACTAACCTCTGTTGTGAGTGGTGAATAACTAAAACAAATCATTTAGTTCGGTAGAACTGGCAATAGGAAACTTACCAAAATATTTATTTAATATGAACTAATATATAACGCAAATTAATATAATTAATACTAATTAAATTTAGTATTAAATAAATTGACACTACTTAATTTTACTGATATTATGTAGCAAAAATAATTAATAAATATATGAAATATTTGAAGCAAATATTGAAAAAGCAATAAATTTGTATTTTTTAAGCAAACATTTTTAAATTGTCAAAGTTATACAAAATTAAACATTATTTATTTATAAAAGTAATAAAAACAAGTAAGGAAAGGCTAAAGTCGGGCAGGCCCGACTATATGATACCCTCCACTTTCTATCCGAATACAATTCAATTCAGTAAAAAAGTGAAAACGAGAAAATTTTTTGTATGTTTCCTAATCACAAGTTAATATGACCTGGTCCAATTTGTCAAATCGAGAACGAAATTTGTATGAGAGCTATATGTAAATCTGATGTAAATCCGATGTAACCCATTTTCACCGTGGGTGTTTCTACTTGAAATATAAGATATTTTGCTAGATTTGAAGAAGATCTGCTAAAATTTGGGGTTTCTAAAGCAGAAAAAGACAAATCGGGATCGAAATTTGAATGGGAGCTATATATAAATCTGAACCGATCTGACTTATATTCACCATAGGTGTTCCTAGTTTAAATATAAGATGTTTTGCCAATTTTGAAGAAAATATGTGGATTCTAGAGCGGAAAAATTCAAACTGGGAGCGAAATTTGTATGGGAGCTATATATGAATCTGAACCGATCTAATAAATTTTTACCACAGGTGTTTCCAGTTGAAATATAAGGTGTTTTGCGAATTTGGAAGAAAATCTCTTAACATATGTGGATTCTAGAGCGGAAAAATTCAAATTGGGAACGAAATTTGTATGGGAGCTATATATAAATCTGAACCGATCTAACACGTTTTTACCAAAGGTGTTTCTAGTTGAACTATAAGATGTTTTACCAATTTTGAAGAAAATCTAGAGTGAAAAGAGTAAAATCGGGAGTGAAATTCGTATGGGGGCTATATCTAAATCTGAACCGATTTTCTTCACATTAAATAGCGTTCCTCTTTGTCCGCTGTGCAAAGTTTCGTTTGGTTCTGGCTACAATTGCGACGTGGCTACAATGGACAGGCAGACGGACATTGCTAAATTGATTCAAAAAGTGAATCTAAGTCGATCGGTATAATTAACAATGGGCCTATCTCGCCTCCTTTTTTTGGGTGTTACAAACAAAAGCAATATGTCTTCGTACACTCTCGTGGAGTGTATACATATAAAAAAAGTTTTTTTTTTCGAAGCCGAGACCTTCTGGGTGCAAAGTGGACACCTTACCTATGTGACCTCATACTAAAAAGTCGTTCCCATTCAGTTGTTAAAATGATATTCATAAAATGTTACGGAATATTAACATATTATAAACTTCTTTGAAAGTTGTCTAAAAGAACTTCCTTAAAAGCGGGGAAAATGCACATTTGGCTTTTGAGATGCGATTGAAATACGCTTCCTACGGAAGTACTTCCAACTTATTTTGCATTTATAGTAAAGGGTGATTTTTTAAGAGCTTGATAACTTTTTTTTTAAAAAAACGCATAAAATTTGCAAAATCTCATCGGTTCTTTATTTGAAACGTTAGATTGGTCCATGACATTTACTTTTTGAAGATAATTTCATTTAAATGTTGACCGCGGCTGTAACCCATTTTCACCGATCCTAACCTCAAAAAAATCACTCTTTATAATTTATAAGAACTGCAAAAATTGCCCCTATAAACACTTGGGGTTTTTGCCTTTCCTTACATGTTCAAATATAAGATGTTGTGGTATATTCTAATAACTGTCATCTTTACACAAAAACTCGGGCACAATTTTTATATAGATCACATATCACTCCGCATTTGACTTTTTCTAGTCTAAAACTTACATTAATTTAACATTTGTGGTCAAATTTATATTAAAATTAAATCATCTGTGGAGAAAAAGGGTAATATCCGTTCATATTTATATATAGCTCTCACACACATTTCGCTCCCGATTTGACTTTTTCTGCTCTAGAAACCACATATTTGTATAAGATCCATACAAATGCCACGTGTTTTACTTTTTCTTCTCTGGAAACCAAAATTTTGGTCAGAACTAGTTATATATCACCTGACAACATACATTTTGATATGATATATTCCAAAATCCTCACCGAATTGAATTGCGTAGAGTGACTTAACTTGTTTTCTTTCCGGATATTATTTTAATCATTTACTAACCAAATGACAAACTCACATGAAACCCGTCCTACAAAGGCTCGAATCGTCCGCAATGCAAACCTGTTTTCCTGGTGGCTACCGCCACCACCGTCTTTGCAGTAGGGATGCTGCAACTAACATATTCAGATTTTTCTTCGAGTGCGCTTCAGAAACAACATTTGAGAACAAACACAACAGCACCAATGAGGGTTAAAAGCAACATAAAAGAAAAAGTTTTTTCCTTCTTTCTGATTTTTAAGTGCGCTGCACTGCTGAAGGATACACATCGATTCCATAAGTACCCAAACGATGAGAGAGAAAAACCGAAACAAGCAGAAAAAGTATTTATAGTGGAACAGCGCTGGCAAACGCTTTATAATCGAGGCATTAAATGCCTTTACAAACGAACCCTGGAGTGCTTTTTGTGTACATATATAGCACCGAAACTAGTACATAGCACGGTATACATTCTATCGTTATATACATGTGTGTGTATGTGTGATTATGTGTTATATTTATGAACATAATGAACTAATTTTTAATTAAAATCATTAATTGTAAATATTCAGAAATAGTTTTCACGGCATGAAGTGAATTAAATGCCAGAGGAGAATCCCAAAAGAAACAGCATCTTTGCTCTAAATGAAGTGCTCAAACAATAATCGTAATTCTCTTTTAAACTATCAAGCAAAATATCCCCCTTCAAATCGGATTGAAAGTCTGAGCAAAAAAGAAAGCAAATTACCGCTTGTGTTATTATATTTGGCCGTGATCCAAAATATGGCGAAAATAAAAAGTTTAGCACTTCAATTGAGTCGAGTCACTGTCATAATTCACACACAGTTGTAACGACCACTTTCTGCCAGCCTCTATTCGTTTTTTTTTGGTGCCCTTCTTTTGTAAAAAGGGAGGCTGTCAATATCTCATTTATGCCTATATACCGACACACACAGTGTTCCCACTGCTGCCAGATTTAATGGTTTACAGTCAATTTGACTATTTTTGTCTTAAAATTTTATATGAAGTTGAGAATGGGTTGTAGTCATTGATGGGAGTTGGTTGTAGTAGTAGTGCGCGGATGAACCTAGTTTAATGTCTGTATTGTATTAAGATGGACCCATTTACACTAGGCTGGGTCGCGGTCTATACAAATGGAAAGACAATTTCCAGTCACTCCACGAAAATAAAGTTTGGATTGTTTAATGGTGATTTGCAAAATATTTTGTTCCTATTACAAGCCGTCTGAGAGCTAAACGCTCCTGAAAACATCCCTAAAATCGTGTTTTTTCGTTGAATTTTTCTCCAAATTTTTATTCTGAGTTAATAGACCATTGAAAGCACTTTAAATATAAATTTTGATTCTGGTCTTAAAGTAAATTATTGGACAAATTATTGGACCTTTATAGAAATTTTTTGAGTTTTTCATTGTGACAACTGTAAACTTTTTTCAGACCCATCGTTTATTATACAGATCGGCTTAGAATCACTTTCTGTAATCAAATTACAGATCGCAATTATACTCCGATCTTAACAAAAATTGGTACAATTTGAGGCAAATCGGTTCAGATTTAGATATAGCTCCCATATAAATGTCGCTCCCGATTTGACTTTTTCCGCTTTAGAAAACACATATTGTAACCGATTTTCTACAAATTTGGCTTAATACCTTATAATTTAACTAGAAACTCCTGTGGCTAAAGCGGGTTAGATCGGTTCAGATTTAGTTATAGCATCCATACAAATTTCGATTTGAATTTTTCCGCTCTATAAAGCATATATGTATATAGTACCCGATTTTCTTCAAAATTGGCTTAACACCTTAAAATCTAACTAGAAACTCCTGTGGCGAAAGCGGGTTAGCTGGGTTCAGATTTAGGTATAGCCCCCATACAAATGTTGCTCCCGATTTGACTTTTTCCGCTCTATAAAGCACATATAGTACCCGATTTTCTTCAAAATTGGCTTAAAACCTTATAATCGAACTAGAAACTCCTGTGGCTAAAGCGGATTAGATCGGTTCAGATTTAGATATAGCCCATATACAAAAGTCGCTCCCGATTAGTATTTTTCCGCTCTATATACCACATATTGTACCCGATTTTCTTTAAAATTAGCACAACATCTAACAATCCAACTAAAAACACCTATGATAAAAGTGGGTAAGATCGGTTCAGGTTTAGATATAAATGTATTTATATATATATATACAAATATTCCACCCAAATGTTTAACCGATTTTGGCCAATCTTTGCATATTATATTTCACCCATAAACATACATGGTGAAAGCGGGTCACATCGTTCCATGTTTCAATATACCCCCATACAGATATCATTTCCGATTTAACATTTTTTGTCAAACACATAAATTTACAGGATACAATAATCCTTCCCGATTTCACTTTTTACCCAATTGAATTGTAATAGGATATAAAGTGGAGTGTATCATATAGCCGGCTCCGTCCGACTTTAGCCTTTCCTTACTTGTTTTAATATAGCCAAACCAAAACAAATAAAAATATTGAAAAATTAATTTTATAAATAAATTTAATATTTTTATTATTTCAAACCATGCTTATAAGGCAAGGATACCAATACGTTTACACTATATATATCGAAATAATACTTCAGGTCAATTCAAAAAGTAAATATTAAATAAATAATTGCCATAAATATTGGTAGATAGTGCTCAGGAAAATATTTTTGGAACCTGTTCCAAACATTATGTGTTCTAGAACTGGTTCCATGTTCTACTAATGGTTCCAAAGAACCGATAAAGTGAAACCTATTATAGAACTTGTTCTTCGGAATACCTTACTGTTCACATATTCATTAAAAGTGTTAAATAAATAATAAAATATTAAATATGTCCACCTTTCCTCACTTGAAATGAAAGCTTGGATTGGTTTATGGCTACCCACAAAATATTTCGGCTGTAACTCTTACCTTCGCGTAACGAAGCAGAAAACTTTTACAAAACTGGGTATTTCCACGTTAACTGCTTCTTTTCACTCACAGTTTAAAGTATAGTTAAAACATAGTTATAGTTTAAAATATAGTTATATATAGTTTTAAAATATACCATATAAAATTCACCCATGAAACAACAAATTCCACAACTGGTTCCACAGAACAGGTATCTGTTCTAGTTTTGCGTAAAAGAACTTGTTGGTTTTGCAATAGAAAATTTTGCTGGGTGGGTGCTACAGTTGGTTGTATTTCCATTCTATTTTAATTCCACAGTACAAGATAACCTAACTTCATGATTCAACCAATTTTTGCCGTTAAAGTAAAAAAGTACGAATTTTGATAAATCGTTTTACTTTGTTTGTCTATGTAGTCAGAGGAATTTATACACAGAATTCTGACTGCAGGCATTTTGTTGGTACCATTTGTATCCCCTTTTCCCATTTTGCCCCACCCCAAAAAAGTACGAATTTCGAAAATCTCTTTATTTTACGTGTCCACGCAATTAGAGGGATGTACACACTGAATTGCAGCATTCTAGCTGTAGCCGTTTATTTGGTACCATTTTTATCCCTCTGTTGGCATTGTATTCCTTGAAAGAACGAATTTGGAACAACCTTTTTATTTTTCGTGTCTACACAGTCAGAAGAATTTATACTACGAATTTCATGACTCCTGCCGCAGTCATTTGGTGGGTACCATTTGTATCCCTCTATTCCCATTTTACCCCTAAAAATGACGAATTTGGATAAAATACTTTTATATTATGTGTCTACTCAATTAGGGGAATGTACACACCGAATTTCGTGCTTCTAGCTGTTTTCGTTTGATAGGTACCGTTTGTATCCCTTTTTGCCCCATTTCGCCTCCTATGAATAAATATCTCTTTATTGTGCACGTTTTTGTTATAGGGGGAAGCGCATACCCAATATCAAGTAAGTACAAGCAGAAATATTGAAAAAATATGATAAGGGGTTACCATGGGTATTTTTAGTCCTTGTGAGGGAAAAACTTCTCCCTTTGGACCGATTTTGCCCAGTTTCAATCCCAACCGATCCACGACTATAAGATGCATTTATGGAAAATTTGGACGTTCTAGCTCCTTTCGTTTAGATGCTAGCGTGCTTTCAACAGTCGGACAGACAGACAGACGGACGGACATGGCTAGATCGTCTTAGAATTTTATGAAGATCTAGAATATATATACTTTATAGGGTCGCAGGTCGATATTTCAAGGTGTTACAAACGGAATGACAAAGTTAGTATTCCCCTATCCTGGAGGTGGATGGTATAAAAATGGGGGCCCACTTGCAAGGGCGCAACATTAAAAAGTGGGTCTTATAGATAACTTTCAAAGTAGGTAGTCTTTATTGAAATATAACATTATCTGCAAAATTTCATCAAGATCCAGTGTGGGTTCTAAAGCGGTAATATTGTGAACTGGGGGCCTATTTGTATGGGAGCTATACCCAAACATTGACTTATAAAGCTTGCTTTCAAAATAGGTGCTTCTAGTCTAAATGCAACATTGTGTGGGAAATTTGATCAAGATCCGATGTAAAATGTGCATTTTAGGGCTGTAATATTGTAAATCGCAGGTACATTTGTATGGGGGCTATATCGAAATATAGACCCATGTGGCCCTAACGATCTTGAAAATTTTGTCATGATCCCATGTAATATGTGTATTCTAGAGCAATATTAGTGTAAATTATTGGGATATTTGAATAGAGGCTATATCTAAATCTGAACCGATTTTCTCTGAATGCAATACCAATCGGACAGAAAAAATAACTTCAGCCAAATTTCATGACAATCGGACAACAATTGCGTCCTGTAGAGAGACAGCAGACGGACAGACAGACATCGTTAAATCGATTCAGCTGGTGATTCTAAAAGGTGGGTCTAGTTTGATTATTTCTTGGTGTTACAAACAAAATAGTCCACGAAGTGATGTAGGGTATAATAATAAAGTCAAGATTGAACTCTGCCGGGCAAGTAACTAAGACTTTGGTGAAAATAAATAACAAGCAAAAAAATATTTACAAGTACTCATCTCATTAGAGCGTTCGGCAAATAATATAAAGAAGACACTTGAAAAGGCTTTTGACATGGTCGAAATCATGATCGTGGTAGTCTGCAGCAAAGTAATAAATGTCACCATGCCATTTGTAAATAAATTTGCATTCTATTAAATATAGATGCCAAATGGTCTTGAGCCAGGACAATATCCCAGTTCAAATCAAATAACAGACCAAAAAATTCAAACGAAAAAACTAAAACTAAGGCAAATAAGCGTTGGCACGGCAGAAGTATTGCTGGGTAACCATAACTGCATATACACATACTTACATATGCAATTCAATGAGATGTTTGTAAGATGGCATGTGTACTTTATTACTTGGTGCGATTTTTTAAACGCAAATTCGGCAAGTGAGTTGTTCTTCTCGTTCGTTTGTGAGAATCATCTCCTTATAGAGGCCGGGTTTGATGTTGAAAAGTCGCTGCGAAGCCACTTGAAAAGACTTTCGACATGGTCGAAATCATGATCGTGGTAGTCTGCAGTCAAGTAATAAATGTCACCATGCCATTTGTAAATAAATTTGCATTCTATTAAATATAGATGCCAGGACAATATCCCAGTTCAATATAAAGAAATTTTACATTTGCTTACCTTTACCTCATCCGATCAACACAATTTTTTCGGGACAACCCAAAATCCACACCAAACAGTGACTTGTTGTGGATGCATTGGCTTCTCAGCAGTCAAGTGTGCGTTCTCTGAACCCCACATGCGGCAATTTTACTTATTGACATTGCCACCGAGATGAAAATGAGCTTCATCTGACAACAGGAAAATTTTCCAAGTAAATTTCTTACAGTTTGCGTTAAAGACTCACTACTTTGGAAGTATGCTTTTAATATTTCCCAATTTTGTTCGAGTGTTCTAATCAGACCTGTTAAGTAATGATTAGTAATCGTAATCATTAGTAATTAGATTACTTTTTTTTTTTAAGTAGAAGTAATGATTACAATACGATTACATTCAGTTTTATACTATTAGTAATTGATTAGGATTACAAGTAATCAAAAAATAATCAGGATTACTTGCGATTACTGAAAAATAATCAAAAATAATCAAAAGTAATCAAAAATGAGTTCGACTACTTTAAAAGATTACAGTCAAAAGTAATCGACTATTTTAGATTACTTTTGATTTTTTGTGATTACTTTTGATTCTCGCGAAATCGGTATGAGAGTCATAGTAGTCTGTTTGTCAAAACTTTTGACTTTTCAATATATGTCAGTTTTGATTTTTTCTGTTCTCGTTCTTTTGCCAGCTAAAACCGAAAGGTAACGGTAATCGCAAGTAATCCTGATTATTTGTAATCGTAATCAATTAGTAATCAGAAATTGTTGAATAGTGGATTATATAATCATTACGATTCTTTTTAAAAAGTAATGTAATTGATTACTAATCGTAATCGAAATTTAACAGCTCTGGTTCTAATTAATATTGCTGAAAACATCCTATACTTAAAAGGTAGGGCTCAAAAGGTTTCCTATTCACTATAAGAATGTGCAAAAAACTATTGCAAGAATCCTCCCAACATTAAAAGGTTCCAGGAGGTAGCTACTAGCCATACTTACCAACATCAGATTTCCATATCATTCCATATCAAACCGAACAATTTAAGTAAAAATCCCTTGAAGACTCCGATATTTGCTTTATGCTCAGACACATTTTGTTTGATGCTTCACCACTAACAATATGAGGAACGAAATTTGGTGAAATTTGGATAACGTAAACGGGAGGAATTGATCAAGTTACTGTGGGAAATTGCCTCATAAAGGGAAATTAGAATTGGATCATGATTTTTTATTATTAAGGGTCTAATTTCTTTTTAAATTATTGAGAATAACTCCCTGGAAACAGTTAAAATCGAATTTTTCAAAAATAAAAATGGCTAATATTATATAGCGTTAATAGAAATAAGATGACATTTTGAAAAAAAAAACAAGTGCTTCCAATTTATCTCAGCTACTGCTTGAACTGTAAATGTATTGTGATCTCTTGAGGCAGCTTCTGCATTAAATTCTTCATTTCGAAATCCACGATACCACACTACTAACGCCAATCAGCAACCATGTTTATATTAACCTACACCATTTTGTGTAGGATACTTATTTTGTGAATGATCTGGCAAGCCTGAGTGTAACCCATCACACACTCGCAAACATCCACAATTACGAGTTTCTCCGAAAAAGGACACACTTTGCTGGGTTCCGGTATTTATACAGTTTCTACAGGATGTAAGCGGTTGGGGAAATAAATATTTATATTACGTTTACTGCCATCCAGCCAAACAGCCAGCCAACCAGCCAGCGAGCACAGAGGCATGGCTAGCTAATGCCAAAACTAAAATCAATTTGAACTAGATAAAATCATTTAGATTAAGATTAAAACATTAAGTTACGAACGAACGTTCTTTTTTTGTCATAGTCATTGCCATTTATTGTTGCTGCTGCTCCTGCTGCTGTTGTTGTTGTTGTTATTATTATTTCGCTCTTTTCGTTCGTTTGTTCATTGGTAACGCCTTTTTGTGACATCACCTATGACTGGCTTGAGTTGAAATGAGTTGAGTTGGCATGTGAAGCGGTCCTAACTGCTACAATTGAAAAAGTTGATTATTTTCTTATGTGTATGTATGTCTGTCCGGAAATAAGTAACTATGTACATACATACATACACATATACCCACTTTCACATATTTATAAATTGATATCTTACATTACATTTTTATTCTCATCGTGTAGAGAATAATGTTCTGCAATTTCATTTGATAAGAGTGATATGTAAGTTAGATTGAGTCGAATGAGATAGCAAGCTGGTAATGAAATAAAATGACATTAACGTATATAGAAAAGTATTTAAAGTATATGACTTTACAGCGACAATTGAGAAATCGTGCAAAATGATTAAAAAGTGTTTCTATATTTTATTCGTTTTAAACAGACTCAGACAGAAACTGCCAGTGGAGCAAAATATCATTACTTGCGCGGTACTGATTTCTTGTAAAATAATTATTTTTTATAAATTGCCCGTATTTGTCAGATATAGTACTGGACCAGTACTACATCTGACAGCCAGCCTTCGAAGATACTCAAGTTATTTAAATATATAATATATTAATTACATCTAAATCTACTGTTCATTGTAGATTTGGATGTAATAATATGTTGTAGATTTAAATAACTTTAGTTTCTTCGAAGTTTGATATAAAAAATATGATATTAAATAGTGGAGGATATTTTCTGAAAATATAATTTTGTAGGAGATTAAGTGGAAGATATTTTCTAAAAATAATTTTTAAATCCTCTTCAAAATTAAAAAAATTAAAAATATAAATATATCCGGGCTCAGTACAATTTTGCATCTATATTTTATAGAATTTTATGACTGATGTTCGGATATTGAGTTGCGGTTCTCAGTCGTTTGTTAACATCATTTACTTGAAGAGTTCGGGTATTTGGTCCAAAAGTCGCTACAACGAGGCTTTCGATTTTCGTAGAAATGCAGTAACATTGTAGGCAAATGTTTAATTATTTTAATATAGCCAAACTAAAACAAATAAAACAAGTAAGGAAGGTTAAAGTCGGGCGTGGCCGACTATATGATACCCTACACTTAGTCATTATGTAGGATACAAAAAGGTCATTACATTTGAAGAGGAGAATATACTACAAATTCCATACTTCTATCAGTATTTGTAAGAAAAATTGAACACAAATTTTGATTGGAAGCTATATACAAATCCGAACCGATCTGAGCAAAGGTTTTCTGTTTAGCAAAGTTTTTATAGTTGAAATATTAGATGCTTTCCCAAATTTTATGGAGTTTTAAATATGTGATTTCTAGAGTGGAAAGAATCAAATCGGGAGCTATATATAATCTGAACCGATGTGACCCACTTTCGCTATAGTAATTTCTATTTGAAACATTAGCCGATGTGCCGAATTAGAAGAAAATCTGTTCAAATATGCTATTTCTAGAGCGGAAATAATCAATTCAGTAGCGAAATTTGTAATGGAGCTATATATATATGTATATAGTATATCTGAACTCATCTGACCCATTTTCATTTTGTGGTTTCTAGAGCGGAAAGAGTCAAATCGGAGGAGACATTTTATGGTAGCTATATACAAATCTGAACCGATCTATCCTATTTTTACCAGAGCTGTGTTTAGTTGAAATATAAGCTGTTTTGCCAAATATGAAGAAAATCTGTCAAAATTTGTGGTTTCTAGAGCAGAAAGAGTCAAATCGGAGGAGACATTTGTATGGAAGCTATATGTAAATCTGAATCGATCTTATCTAATTTTTGCATAGGTGTTTCTAGTTGGATTATAAGATTCCTTTAACATTTTTTGTCAAACACATACATTTACAGGATACAAAAATCCTTCCCGTTTTCTTTTTTTTACCGAATTGAATTGTATTCGGATAGAAAGTGGAGTGTATCATAGAGTCGGCCCCGCCCGACTTTAGCCTTTCCTTACTTGTTTTTAGCTGCAGCCGTTTGGTTGCCTGTATTTTCATCATACGTTAATGCCAAAAGTATGTATATTGAAAATTCATTATCTTTTACGTCCATAGTGTAAGAAACCCCTTTTTGCCCTATTTCACCCCCACTAATAAGAATTACTTTATTGTGTACGCTAATGCTATCATAATGCATATTCAAAAAAAAGGGGTTTTTTCAGTCCTTGTGAGGAAAAAATATTTCACTGTGGACAGATTTCGCCCAGTTGCAATCCCTACTGACCTATAACTGTAAGACATATTTATGTAAAATTTGGCCATCCTAGCTCCTTTCGTTTAGATGCTAGTGTGTTTTCAACAGACGGACAGAGTGACGGACGGACGGATGAACGGGCTTGGCTAGATCGTCTTTAAATTTTATGACGATCAAGAATATATATACTTTACTGGGTCCCAGGACGGTATTTCAAAGTGTTACAAACGGAAAGACCAACTTAGTATACCCCCATCCTGGAGGTGGAGGGTTTAAACACATTAAATATTGTTAGAACTATGTGAAGAATCGAAGCATCGTTAGAAATTAGAAGAGTAAATAAATTTTGGTTGATACCAAGGTGACGAAAAGTACCATTAGTTTACATCTGATTTTTATGCAAATCCCATAAAATATGCCTATGCAAAATATGCTAAAATATTTTTTTTTTAATTTTCTATCATGCAAAACATGTGTGGTATGCTAGCGTTCAATTATAATCATCCATTCAAAATATGATTTGTACAAAAATCCGCTATCATATTTTTGGTAGTATTATCTCAATACCAATTTTGGGTAATCTGGTCTTATCAACTATTTAATCTTAAACTTTCACTTCGGCCATACAAAATATTTGGACATTGCGGCATATTTTTCACTAATATCACCGTCCGATAGTCCATATTCTAAGAAAATCCTGTTCAGGTCCATAGCTAGCAAACCGTTCAAAATTCATGGAAATAATCAACTACAAAAATGTACCTAAGATATCAGCAAACAACTTTCTAGAACATATGAACTTCCTAGGAATGATTCTTAACACCGTATAGGTAGCGGTTAGGTAGCCGCAAAAGTGAAGAATTTCACAAAAATTATTTAGTTTCATTTGTTTTTTCTTTTCTTCAACATTGACATATTCTGCTAAACTCAGTGACAAGGTTAAATTACCACCAGAGCCATTGCATTATTTGCTTCATGGCGAAAGACCAGTATGACTTCATTTTCTATCGAACACTCAGAAATATAACGGATGCTTTCAAATGTATTCATTTGGAGCAGATATTATTGATGAACGCAGATTCAATCCAAGAATCGGCGCAATGAATTCAACAAGAAGGTCAGCGCAATGCATTTTTACGCGTATCGTTTGATGATTGCGATAAACGGAGCGCCGACTTGGCGTATATTCTCATTTCCCACTTACGAACGCTAACCGGCTGTTACTCATTTGGCAGTGCATCTGGAGAACGGTCAACCAGTTTATTTCACTGCAGCAAATGCTCAACGTGCTCAAAACCCACCAGCGACAACTTTGACCAGTTTCTTCTCGAAAATTTCAACGTCGAAAGTAAGGCGATGCGATTTGCGTTCTACTGAAGCTCTTGACCGTATTTATACAGTTCATCCAAACAATGATGAATGATTTTACTTGCGACTCATCATTTGAGTCACTTCGAAATGTCTATGGTGTTGCCAAAATATCGTGCTGCGTGTCAGGAGCTCAATTTGCTTGACAACTTTACGCATTGGGATACGACAATCGCTGAAGCAGGATTTTCTGCATTCCCAAGTAAAATACGCATATTATTTGCGATCATTATTGCCACATGTTCGCCATCAAATCCACGTGAATTTCCATCGAGTTCGTGTCCATTCAGAGAGATGAATGAAGTGATGCATATTGAGATGAATGGAGTGATGCACAACCAGGCTTTGGTTTTGATAGAAGGCTTAGGCTTAGTCAGGTTAGGAATGCCATTGCCAGATCGTCGACCATACTACCCCTAGAATTGAACGTGAATGAGACACAAGCCAATTGGTTCGAACAAAGAACAAGGATGTGGATCACTTAAACTGAACAATTCAATATGAAATCGTTGGTTCACTGTATTCCTTCAAATCTATCGACTGTGTAACAAACGAAGGCCAGAGTTACAAGCCGAACCATTATTATCGGCGGCGGCTTTCGGCTGATTTGCCGGCTCGTTCTGTGATTCGATCACCCCTATTTATTTGACAATTTTGGGAAAATGGAAGGAACAATTTGTATTGGTTTTTAATAGCATTTCTATTATTTTTTGGCAAGTAATTTAATATTATTTTTCCCATACAATTATTTTTTGGGAGTGGGAATCCATTCACAAAATTTATAATATGGATGAATTTAATAAAGATATTTGCAATTGCAGCTTTACAGGTGAGGCATATTTGACTAGACATCTTGAATATCATAATCCTTCCAAAGAATGGTAAAGCTCTACCTACTTTGACACACTAAAGAAGCGCAATAGAGGAGCTGTTGTTTATTGTGTTTTATAGGAACATATGGCCACACATACTGGAATTGGCTTATATAAATGCGACTTTCAAATCAAAATAGAATCTATAGACGTCATCATATAGTGGGATACCAAATTCAAAGAAAGATCCATATATTTCTAAGTGGAAGGTTGTCTTAGTCGACAGTTATATTTTCTTTTGTAATTTTAAGTGGGTTAAGTTAGAACTCCGTCAAGTCTCGGCGGCGTGGTTGAAGTCGATTTGAACCGATGAAATCGGCGGCGGCGCGGCTCGTGCGGAAACATGCGGTGGCGGCGGCTTGTCGGCATAAAATCGTTCGGCTTGTATCTCTGACGAAGACGAAGCAAGCAACTATCCAACTGAGTTTTTTAAATCATTGGATGGGCCTGGATTGCCACCGCACACTTTACAATTTAAGATTGTTTTAGTTGTCATCATGCTTTGCAATATCAATTAACCAAAATTATGCAACGGAACGCGTTTAGCGTTCACAAAACTCATGAGCAATGTGATTCACGCAATAATACTAAAAGAATTGTTCAAAGGTGAGGAAGTTCTCATTCCGAGATTTCCAATGATTCCAACCGATATGCCATTCAAGTTTAAGCGAATCCAATTTCCAATTCGTTTCTCATTCGCCACGACAATCAATAAATCACATTGAGTTTTTGTGGCCTCAGTCTGGAGAATGACTGTTTTCCACACGGTCAACTGTATGTCGCATGTTCCCGTGTTGGAAAACCATCCGCTTTGATCGTTTTCGCACCTGACAACAAAAAATATTGTTTATCACAGAGTGATTCAATGAGGGAAAATACAATTCAAAATCGACACGACCGTAACCCATCCAGCAAATATTTAAAAAAAGAATCAATTGCAATGGACAATTGACCACAGATTTTCTGCAATTTGAAATGACGTAAAACAACGCCTGTAAGACGAAGTTCTCCTGGTTCACTATAATGAATAACACTAACATTCTCTTAATTATGCATATACTTTGTATCATTTAATAGTTCATATACTATTCACTTTTTTTAAATAAATGTGAATTACCTGCACCAATAAATAAATAAAATTTGAAGGCAAAACAACGTTTTTGCCAGGTCCGCTAGCATTTGATAAATCTAGGATAGGTATACCTGAACTAAATAGTGTTGTTCGTAAGCAACTCGATTCTCCACATTTGTGTTCAAATCGCTTGAAATACATCCCGCTTTCCATATTTGCAGATAATAGATAGACCTCAACCCAATGCTGCCTAATCATGGAAAACACTCTAGCTTTGAATTTCAAAGTGTAACAGTTAAATAATCTTAATATCCCCCAGGGAATGACAAAACAGTGAAAGTCATGCTATAGCGCAGCGCGAATTGGTTTATGGATGTGGTCCTGTTTTATTTACCTGTAACCTACGGAACATCAAAAATATTATTATTTTCGGGGAATCATAAAGGACTAGCAGTCCCTCCTGCACACATACATATACACCAGCACACTAGGGTGTTGGTATATCATAAATGACGGTTTGTCAATCTTTTATGGAGCACATAAAACATTTGTGATAGGAAGCCGCCATGTAACGCCAAAGCAGCACCACAAACAAAACAAAACGAAATGAAACGAAACGAAAAGACGTCAGGAACAAAGAGAGACAGACAGACAGACAGCTACACCAAACGGGTAAAAAAGTGGGCTAACACACATACCGTGTAACACACATTTTCTTAATTACTTTAGGGATTATTATCGTCGTCATTATTATTCGTATAATTATTATTATTGTACTCTGCCACGTTGTCATTCAAAAATATTCAACACGTTTTCACATTTTCAATTAAGTTTATTACTTAAAACAGTAAATGTACAGAAGCAACAACAACCTCCTTAAAAACATACTTATACGTCTACACAACACAAAGCCATACACATGTACGTTGTGTGTATGCATGTGAACCTACGTACAAGCCGGGCTAAAGTTGAATTTATTAATTTCTATAAGAGCAATTTTGTGTACAGTGTAAAATGAAAGTAGGCAAAGTGTAACGCACACCCACCCACACGCTCACGCATGCAACAATATGAATCGTATGAAACCCATCCCCCGACCCAACCATGCCGACACGAGGACAGAGATAAATATGATACATACGATGGCACATACACACATCCATACATATGAGGAATATGAATGTATGTTGGTACAAGTATTATAGGCCGTGCTGTCAATTTGGCGGTTTTATTCCAGGTGTGTGTACATTGCATTGGCACTTTATGGAAAATGTTGCTGGGTGTCACTCTCCAAGGTCCATCTGCATAGAATTTGTCATGTGAAAACAGTGTTAAGATGGGTATCACCATATCAACTCAGAAGGTTCTTTCGATTAACATGGAAGGGTAGGTTGGGTAACTCTATAATTAATTACTGAATGTATTTGTATTATTCCCCATGAAATGAAACTATATGTTGCTGCTTAATCCAAGGTGTGACAATATTGTCACCCCCATATAACAGAACACGTTTTTTTTCAAAAGTCTATTCGTGTAAATACTCTCTCTTTTTGGTATTTTTTTCACTCAAAGCAGATTACACCGGATTCCAAACGATCTACAACTATTAGATGTACATGTATTTGGTTAATTTGAGTGTTTTCAGCCGACCAACAGAAGTGAATATATCGTCTTAGACAATCAAGAATATACTATCGTATACATACATATATTTTATAGGGCCTCAGACCGTAAGTTCAAGGCGCTACATTTTGGTTATAATAAATTGACACAAAGAACGGCCTGTTTGGAACCGACCCATTTGAGTTGACAATTTACGGTGTTTCAAGAAATTGGTACTCTACTTTAGATTGAATTTTTGTCCGCATGCATCATCGGATTAGAAAAGCTTAGTTATCATCGGAATGCTCTTGGCAGCTGCTTTAAAACGACATAGTAAATAGTCCATGTCCTAGTGGAACAAGCATGTTCAAAATATCAAAATATATTTATCCATGAATATCCTTTGTATTTCTATATATATAAAAGAGTTGCTTTACTGACTGACTGACTGACTTATCATTGACCAGCCCCCAGACCAAACGGCTGAAGCCATGAAATTTTCAGGGTAGTTCCCAAATAAGACGTAGACGTAGACGTCGACGTCGACTAAGAAAGGGTTTTACGAAATTCGTACTTTTAGGGGGTAAAATGGCCCAAAAAGGGATAAACATCGAACCTTCGTCCTGACTAAACGGCAGTAGGTATAAACATGAAATTCGGTGAGTTCCTTGCAATGGCCATGCAGACGAGCTACAAATAGGGATTTTTCGAAATTTGTACTTTTAAGGGAGTTAAAAGACAAAAAGTGATAAAAATTGTACCAATTTAAGAATTGTAGCTAGAATCGTGAAAATCGGTATTTTCATTTCTCTGACAACGTAGACGTGCAATATAAATTAATTTTTCGAAATTTGTACTTATAAGGGATGAGCGGGACAAAAAGGGATAAAAATGGTACCAACTAAAGTATTACAGCGAGAATCGTGAAATTTGGTATATTAATTGCTCTGACCATATAAAAGCGAAGTAAAATTGGATTTTTCGAAAATTGTACTTTTAAGGGGCTTGCGGGACAAAAAGGGATACAAATGGTACCAACTAAAATATTACACCTAGAATCATGAAATTTGGTATGTAAATTCCTTTGACCATATAAAAGCAAAGTGAAATTGGATTTTTCGAAAATTTTACTTTTAAGGGGCGTGCGGGACAGAAAGGGATAAAATGGTACCAACTAAAGTATTACACCTAGTATCGTGAAATTTGGAGTCTAAATTCCTCTGGCAACTGATAAAAGTAGTACTAACTAAAGTATTGACAATTTAGAAGAGATAATCTAAAAGAATTTTTCGAAATATGTACTTATAAACGGAGAGCGGGATAAAAATAGTACCAACTAAAATAGTGCAGTTAGAGTTGCGAAATTTGGAGTGTAAATTCCCCGACAACGTAGAAGCGCAATCTAAATGGATTTTTTTTTTGAAATTTGTACTTATAGGAGGTGAGCGGGACAAAAAGGGATAAAAATGGTACCAACTATTGCAGCTATAGTCGATAAATTTGGAGTGTAAATTCCTCTGACAACGTAGACTTGCAACAGAAATTGATTTCTTGATTTAGTATGTAAATTCCTGTGACCACGTAGAAACGCAGTAAAATTGGACTTTCGAAATTTGTACTTTTAAGGGATGCGCGGGACGAAAAGGGATACAAATTGTGTACAGTCCTTTAATTACTTAAACGCGGAACATAAATGGATATTTCAAAATTTTTACTTAATACAACGATACTTCCCGACAAGAAATAAATGTGTTACCAAATAAAGTATATAAAAGGATGTTTCCAAATTACTATTTTATATTTATCCACCTAAAGAAAATTAAATAAATAGATAAACAAATAACAGAGACGGATAAAATTAACAAATAACTGACTTTTTCGCGTGCGAATCAGCGGGTACTGCTAGTTGTCTATAAAACCTATCAAAATTTCAGGATGGGACTATCAAGGTCTCAGGAGATCCTTGATGACCAAACATTAAAAAACAAGTAAGGCAAGATACAAGTCGTGTCCAATATCATGGCTCGATGATACCCACTTTCACAATGTATCTTTGCAAGAGAAATATAACTTGTTCTGATCAACATCTGTTAAAATATGAGTTTTCTAGAGCAGAAAAAGTGAAATCGGAGACATTTCTATAGAACTTATATAAATATGAGCCGATTTGACCCATTCTCACGGACATGGCTAAATCGATTCAGAAAGTGATTCTAAGTCAATCGTAAATTTTACAGGATAATTTATGTGGAAGGTGCTAGTAGATTCGTGGAACATGGTTCCAGCTTCCACATTTGTAACAACATGATTAAATTTCAAGTCATAGCGGATTCCATGCACCAATATACAATTTATGAATGATTTTATTTTACCTAGGATATAGGGAGCTGGCGTGGCTAAAACGAAAATATTTTTATGTTTAAAGTGATTTTAAACAGATTTTCAAATATCGACGATTTTGATGTGTGAATTTTATATCGGTTTTATTTTAAACAAAGCTTATGCCACTTTGTGCGAATGCAATTTCTATAAAAGCTTTGCCAAATATCAAATTTCACAGTATTCTGATATAGAATTATAGATGTTGTAACAGCTCTAATTTTATTTTATATTATATTTATTTATATTATATTTTCTACACTTAAATTTTCTTTATAAAAACGTTATCAAATACCAAAATATAGCTGATTCCGAATATCCATATGGAAGTTACATGGTTTTAATTTAACATACAAATGTGCACCATTTGTGTGGGAAGTCAACAATTTCGCCATCTTCGAAGTTTTTTCTGTCCCTTCTACTCTGTAGAGTGAAAGTATAAAAACGTCTCCATAAAATTGCGAAAAAAAATATATTATTTTCTGGAATGAAAAAAGTCATATAAAAATTGGATAAAATGTTTCGTCGCCGTCGTAGCAAAATTACTATGTGTTTATGCCAATTGTTCAGGTGAGCAAAAAAACTATAGTAAAAGTGGAACAAGTGAAAAAAATTGAACAATTTATGTCCAAGTTTTGATATGAGATAAAATCGTAATCATAATGTTAGCTTACATTCCCAAAAAACTGGAAGTACTTCCGTAGAAAGCACATTTTATTCGCATCTCAAAATTTAAATCTGCATTTTCCCGCATTTGAGGAAGTTCTTTTAAACAACTTCCAAAAAAGTCGATAATATGTTAATATCCCGTAACATTTTCGCAAGTGATTGGGAACGAATTTTTAGTATGGGGTCACAGAGGTAAGGTGTCCGCTTTGCACCAAGAAGGTCTCAGGTTCGAATGGTGGCTCGGGAAAAAAACTTTTTTATTAGTTTTTGTGTTTTTGATTAGTGATCGATTGATTGATTTTCTATTACTTTTGAATGTAATACATTCGAATATCAGCTAATTCGATCAAGTAATTTCTTCTTAAGAAGGAAATCTTTGTTTTTTTTTGGTAATGGAAAGGAGGAGAACCACCTCACACACACATTTCCATATATGTATTTCGTTGTCGTGTGTAGA
>OX377618.1:180372623-180410346 GCA_947397865.1 Polietes domitor
GGATTTCCGTGATTGCATATTTAAAGTATTAACTTAAAACAAGTAAAAACGGCGTTAAGTTCGGCCGGGCCGAACTTTATATACCCTCCACCATAGATTGCATTCCGCAGAGGTTGTCGGTTTTAGTAGAAGTGCAGTAATATCACAGAAAAATATAATTTTTTTAATATAGCTAAACGAAAACAAATACAAATATATGAAAAAATAATTTTGTAAGACGATTTATTTGCTATTGTGAAGAAAACGGAAATACAAAACACATTAAATGTATTGAATTCTTTCGATAATCAATTACAATTCACAATGGAATGTGAACAGAACAATAAACTACCATATCTTGACGCGATAGTGTATAGACGAGACAACGTTATAAAAACGGATTGGTACCAAAAAGAGACAGCATCTGGAAGATTAATAAATTTTTACTCCAAACATCCTCGACGTATAAAAATCAACACCGCGACTAACTTCATCAACAGAGTTTTCAACATTAGTGATGCAGAATTCCATAAAAATAACGAAAAGAAGATCAGACATATTTTAAAAATAAATGACTTTCATAGTAAAACCATTACGGAATTAATAAGACATGTGAAGAAGAAACAACCTGGAGAACTAAATGAACCAATTTCAAAAATATACAAACCGATGACATATGTTCCTGGCTTCTCGGAAAGATTTAAAAACTCCAACATTTATAATAAGGACAACATACAATTAGCATTAAAGAGCAACAACACAATTAATGACCTTTTTAGCAGGACAAAATCAAAAATAAACAAAGAAGAAAAATCAAACGTAGTCTATAAGATAAAATGTAATGGGGACAAGTCCAACGTATGCCAGAAGGTATACGTTGGTACTACAAAGATGAAATTAAAAACTCGACTTTCTGCACACAAATCTGATCATAAAGCGATTGACAAACCACTGGAACAAAAGACAGCACTAGCAGCCCATTGTACCTTGACGGGTCATAAGCCAAACTTAAACGACGTAGATATTTTGACGCAAGAAAATAATTATCGTAGAAGATATACGCTTGAAATGTTACATATTATAAATGTCCCTACTGACCAGAGAATGAACTACAAGACTGACACTGACCACTGTGCACAAATATTTCGAAACATTGTTGACAAATATGGACGAAAACAATAGCTTTAGTTGAGAAATTACTTCGAAACGAAAGAGTTCATTGGTTTTGCTAACATGTAATTATTGTGATAATTTTTTGTTTTGTCTTTTTGTATAATTAATTTTGTTTGTATTTTTAAGTGAATATCCCTGAGGATGATCGTCGATGACGATCGAAATATCGGAAAAGAATAAATAAATAAAACAATTTAAAAAAACTAAACATCAGTTTTTTGATTTGTTCATGGCCTCAAGCCAGACTATCCGGAAAAATAAAAAAAAAATAAATAAAAAAAATTTGTAAATAAATAAAATATTATAATTATTTCAAACCATTATTTATTTCAAACAAGAAATAAATATTCTTATATTTTAAAAAAGCTTAAATACCATAAATATTGGTAGATAGTGGGTGCTACAGTTGGTTGTATTTCTATTCTATTTTAATTCCAAAAGTACAAATTTTGAAAATCCATTATCAGACGTACATAGTGCAAAATAACCTAACTTCATGATTCAACCATATTTTGCCGTAAAAGAATTATTTTGCGTGTCTATGCAGACAGGGGAATGTATATATATATATAAATTCCATGCTCCAGCTGCGCCCATTTGGTTGGTACCATTTTTACCCCCTTGACGTTTCTTCGCAATTTGAATTTCATCGTTGGTACTAATTTTATCCCTCCGTACCCATTGTATCCCTTGAAAGTACGAATTTGGAAAAAAAAACATTTATTTTTCATGTCTATGTAGTCAAAGGAATGTGTACTCCGAATTTCATGACTCTAGCTGCGGTCATTTGGTTGGTACTATTTTTATCCCCTTTTTCCATTTTAACCCCAAAAAGTACGAATTTTGATAAATCCGTGTATTTTACTTGTCTATGCAATCAGAGGAATGTATACACCGAATTTCATTATTTGTATCCCTCTATTCCCATTTACCCCTTAATAGTACGAATTTGGAAAAAATACTTTTATATTATGTATCTACTCAATTAGAGCTGTTTCTAGCTGTTGTCGTTTAATATGTACCATTTTTATCCCATTTCACCCCCTACAAATAAGAATCACAAATATCTAGCAAATATAAAAAGACATATTCAAAAAAAACATTCTTAAATACGCTAAAATATTAGGGATTATTATGGGTATTTTTAGTCTTTGGAAGGGAAACATTTTTCAAGGTGTTACAAACGGAATGACAAAGTTAGTATACCCCCATCCTGGTGGTGGAGGGTATAATAATGAAATACAGACAAACTACATATTTATGAAAAAAGTGTGATTCATTTAAACCTTTGTTTCTTCTTTCAGCTGCAACTCTGTTTTTCATGAAGGAGATAAAATGAATGCCCTTTCTGAATCACTTTGCTCAACTGGCCACCCCGGTAAGTCATCTCCAATATTTTCATATTTAACCAAAAATTGCAAAAATTCACATATCGCAAAACACCGTTTAGAAATTGTTTCGTACATTTTCATTTGTTCTTATTCAGATACTATTCCTACATCCCTGAGTATAATGAAAAAAGGCGACAAATTTTGTTAAAATGACAAATTGTGGAACATATTTCCCCCACTTTGGGATTTTGGTATTTGGTTTCAAAAATGCAAAAACTTGTAAGACATAACTTCGGAGACATTACTTCTACATAATTCTAATACTTGGTTATGTTACCTTTATTTTTGTGCAAATTAGTGATTAAGTAGTATTTGCCTATTACATATTTTGAAAGCTTTCCCCTTCCAAAATGGTGTATATTTTTGTTTCATAATTATAATAATATTTGTCTCCCCCAAGTGAAAACACTGCATACCATGAATATGAATATTTGTACCAAATAGTTTAGCTACAAAAAAGTTATATGCGCCAAATTTGATCAAGATCTGTTGATAAATTGGCGGTTTAGGGCTCTGAATTTAATTTAAAGGTAAGATTTCTTTATTATACCCACCACCTCCAGGATGGCGGTATACTAACTTTGTCATTCCATTTGTAACACCTTGAAATATCGACCTGAGACCATATGAAGTATATATTCTTGATCGTCATAAAATTCTAAGTAGATCTAGCCATGTCCGTCCGTCCGTCTGTTCGTCTTTGAAAGCACTCTTGCATATTAACGCGTCTTATAGTCGTAGATCGGTTGGGAGTGAAACTGGACGAAATCGGTCAAAAGCGAAAAATTTTTCCCTCACAAGGACTAAAAATATCCAAATTAATCACTATTATTTTAGAGTATTTAAACATTTTCTTCAATATGTCTGATTGTAATTAATTGCTATTGGGTATGTACATTCCCGGTATAATAAAATCGTGCACCATAAAGTGATTCTTATTCGTAGGAGGTGAAATGGGGCAAAAAGGGATAAAAATGGTACATATCAAACGACAACAGCTAGAAACACGGAATTCGGTGTGTACATTCCTCTAATTGAGTAGATACATAATATAAAAGGTTTTTTTTCCAAAATTCGTACTTTTAAAGGGTAAAATGGGAAAAGAGGGATGTAAATGGTACCAACCAAACGACTGTACCTAGAATAATGAAATTCGGTGTATACATTCCTCTGATTGCATAGACACGTAAAATACACGGATTTTTCAAAATTCATACTTTTTGGGGTTAAAATTAAAAAAGGGGATACAAATAGTACCAATGACCGCAGCTAGATGAAATTCGGAGTATGCATTTCTCTGACTGCGTAGATACGAAAAGTAATAGGTTTTTTTTCCAAATTCGTACTTTTAAGGGAAGGCGAAGAAAGATAGAATGACTAAATGAGGTGTGTATATTAGAGCGTACCAGGTTACAAGTAAAAAAAAAAAGTTCGCCGTACACCTTCGAATATGAAGTATTATTGAAAGGTAGTTTCAAAAAAATTTTTTTTATTTTTTTATGCCGAACGTAGGGGTCGCGCTTTTACATTTTTCTATATAACTTCTGCATTTATAAACGGATTTTAAAGTGTGATACATCGATGTTTTTGTCCGATTTTTTTGTCTTTGAAGTCATTGAGCTCAAACATGATTCATGATTTTATGCGAGCTTTAATTTTCGATTATTAGAGTGGTACATTAGGGTAGTAGCAACTGAGAAATGATGGGTAAGTACCAGAAGGGGGTGCTTGAGCTCAATGACTTCAAAGACAAAAAAATCGGCCTCGTCGAGACAAAAACATCGATGTATCACACTTTAAAATCCGTTTATAAATACAAGTTATATAGAAAAATGTAAAAGCGCGACCCCTACGTTCGGCATAAAAAAATAAAAATTTTTTTTTTGAAACTACCTTTCAATAATACTTCATATTCGAAGGTGTACGGCGAACTTTTTTTTTGAGGTACGCCCTAGTGTATATCCCTCTAATGGCGTAGACACGTAAAATAAAGATATTTTAGAAGGTCGTACTCCTTAGGCGGTAAAAAAGGAAAAAGGGGATAAAAATGGTACCAGTCAAATGGCAGCAGCAACAATCATGGAAATCGGTGTATACATTCTTCTGACTGCACAGACATCCAAAATTAAAATATTTTTCCAAATTCGTACATTTTAGTTTTACGGCAAAAATTGTTTGAGTCATGGAGATGACCTAACTTCTTGTACTTTTGGAATTAAAATAGAATGGACCAACTGTAGCACCCACTATCTACCAATATTTGTGGTATATAAGACTTTTTGGATATATAAATATAAAAATATTTTTTTTTAATTGACTTGAAGTATTATTTCAATATATATAGTGTAAACGTATTGGTATAAGGCAAGTATACCAATACGTTTAAGCGTGGTTTGAAATAATAACAAGTAAGGAAAGGCTAAAGTCGGGCGGGGCCGACATGATACACTCCACTGAAATCGGAAAGGACATTTGTATGGGGGTATATCTAATCTGAACTGATCTTACCCACTTTCAGCATAGGTGTTTCAAATTGGATGTTGTGTCCAATTTAAAGAAAATCGTTTCTAAATGGGAAAAAGTCAAATCGGGAGCGACATTTGTATGGGGGCTATATCTAAATCTGATCCGATCTAGTCCAATTCAGCCACAGGGGTTTCTAGTTAGATTATAAGATGTTGTGCCAAATTTAAAGAAAATCGGGTACAATATGTGTTTTGCAGAGCCACTAAATGCAAATCGGGAGCAACATATGTAGGGCTATATCTACATCTGACATTACAAACTTTCAGCATAACTGTTTCTAGTTGGATTATAAGATGTTGTGGCAAATTTAAAGAAAATCGGGTTTTGTAGAGGAACAAAAGGCAAATCGGGAGCAACATTGTTAGGGGGGCTATATCTAAATATGAACCGACATTACACACTTTCAGCATAGCTGTTTCTAGTTAGATTATAGGGTGTCAGGCCAAATTTAAAGAAAATCGGGTGCAATATGTGGTTTCTAGAGCGGCAAAAGTCAAATAAGATGTTGTGCCAAATTTAAAGAAAATCGGGTACAATATGTGTTTTGTAGAGCAACAAAAGGTAAATCGGGAGCAACATTTTTAGGGGGGTTATATCTAAATATGAACCGACATTACACATTTTCAGCATAGCTGTTTCTAGTTAGATTATAGGGTGTCAAGCCAAATTTGAAGAAAATCGGGTGGTGGTTTCTAGAGCGATCTTACCCACTTTCAGCATAGGTATTTATAGTTGGATTATAAGATGTTTTCCCAAATTTAAAGAATATGGGGGCTTTATCTAAATCTGAAGCGATCTTACTCACTTTTTGCATAGGTGTTTATAGTTGGATTATAAGATGTTTTGCAGAATTTAAAGAATATCGGGTTCAATATGTCAAATCGAGAGCTACCTTTGTGTGGGGGCTATATCTAAATCTGAACCTATATGCCTCAAATTAAATAGCGTTCGTCCTTGATACACAAAACTTAGTTGTGCCAATTTTTGTTAAGATCGGACTATTATTGATCGGACTATTATTGATCGGACTATAATTTGATTACAACAACAGATGGACAGACAGACAGACGGACATTGCTAAATCGTTTCAAAAAGTGATTCTAAGTCGATCGGTATAATTAACAATGGGTCTATCTCGCTTCCCTTTGGGTGTTACAAACAAATGCACAAAGACATAATACTCTCGTTGAGTGTATAAAAATATTATATTTATTTATTTTTTCAATATTTGTATTTGTTTTTGTTTGGCTATTTAAAAAAATATATTTTCCTGTAACATTACTACACTTCTACGAAAATCGGCAGTCTCTGTGGAATGCAATCCATAGTGGAGAGTGTATATAGTTCGACCCGTCCCATAATTTACTCCGTGTTTACTTGATTTTCTTTATATTTCAACAGACTTTGTGTTTTATAGTCCTTACCCACATTTTTAAGATACATAAGTTTAACATTTTAGAATGACGACTTCATGTAAAAAGAATCCAGAAGTTGATAGTCATCAAGAATTCGCTCTGCCATTTCACTCGATTATTCTCCAAACACAAAGCTTCGATTTCAAAAGTAAAATTGGATTTGATCCACAAACGGTAAATAATTATTCTTTTGGAAGTCTTTTCTAATGTAATAAAAATGCAAGTCATCGGGAAAGCACTTCTGCTGTGAAATTTTGCCAAGATATATTTTTTGTTCAATAATTGCAGCAGCACCGTCTTCCTGAATGTCTTCGACATCATGTCCTTCAATTTCAGGCAACAAAAACTGTTTTGATCTGCTAGATATCACATGATCCGTAAATACGAACAATTGAAAAGAATAACTCTATATTAATCACACTGTATTATACTGATAATCCGCATGGTAATCGTTGCAATAAAGGAGCGTAGTCAACTACATGCCTGCAATCATGTTCCACGGAGTGGAACCACAGCCTCCGAATATTCGTATGACACTGATGTGTGGTTAATTTTGACATGGCTATTTTTACAGAACGCTGACCTTTTTAAAAGTTTGCATAGCAAATAAACCCGTCGACTATCTGTTGAATTATTTATATAGAAAGACAATCATAGAATACGAAGATAAAAGATGAGAGTGCTTTTAGACCTAAGTACATAAAAATGCCTGTCAATGGGGTGAGTTTTTTGGAGATTTTTTTTAAGCTCACCTACTACGTTATAACAAATGATTGAAAAAAACATATCTCTGAGGGATTTGAGAACAAGTTCACCATCTGGAAAGTTAATTTTTTAAATGACTTTTAATATTCAAGGTTGTATATAAAGTATATTCTCACAACTAAAAGAGAAAAAAATTGATAAATAGCGCTTTAGAAAACAGAATGAACAATATTTATGTTGCTTTCAAAAATATGTGTATGTGTATACAGGGTGGACCATTTAAAATGAACTACCGATTACTTTGACTTTGAAAGATAGAATTCATTTTTATTTTCAAGTTTATGTTTGACAGTTTTTGCTTCGCTCAATGGACTGAAGATTGTTTGCCATGAGATGAAAAATTTTCCTGAAAATCGTGTTTTCAGATGAAGCAAAATTGCCTCATATGGGGTTCAGAGAACCCAAACGTGACTATTGAGAAGCCAATGCATCGACAACGAGTCACTGTTTGGTGTGGATTTTGAGCTGGCGTCATCAATGGGCCATTTTTCTTCGAAAATGAGAATGAAACCGCCTTTACCGTCAACGGTGCTTAATGCATTTTTGTTTCCAAAAATTACAGAGAATGACATTTGGCTTCAGCAGGACGGGACCACATGTCACACAGCCAACGCTACAATCGATATTTTACGCACTGCTTTTGAAAATCGAATAATCAGCTGAAATTGTGATGTCAATTGACCGCCTCGGAACTGTGATTTTAGCCCTTTTGATTAATTTCTGTGGAGAGCCATTAAGGATAAATGTTACGCAAACCATCCAAATACAATTGAAGTGTTGAAACATGAAATCGAAGTTGCCATTGAAGAGATGCAAGCCGGAACATTGGAAAATGTACTGAAAAATTGGTTTGATCTGGTGAGGTACTGCCGACTGCCAGTCGTGAATGATATTGTGTTCCATTATTAAATGACAATGTTCAACCTGTCCAATAAAACCAGAAATTTGAAAAAAAATAATCAGTACTTTTTCTTTTATAGCCGTTTCTAATTTAAATTGTTACATGGCACACCCCATAGTTTGCATTGTATTCAAAAAGTCAAAATATTGATTAAATACTTAAAATATTAATTTTTCTCTGGACCAATTTCGATCATTTGTAATCCAAACCGTCCACACAGACAGATGAGCATACACATCTACTTTCAAGATTCTACGTGCATCCGTTCGCTTTTTCCCATAAAGGTCCCATACCACTACTTGTGGGTAAGGATTTAGAAAAAATATTTTAATTTGTGCGTTTATGCATGCGTTTGGTTGTTACTATTTTTCCCTTTCCCCCTAAAAGTGGAAATCTATCTATATAAAAATCAATGTGTGTCTGTATGTTGCGTATAAGACGCCAAACTGGTGGACCGATTCGCCTGAAAATTTTACTGTCACGATAGGACAAAAGGGGGTGGTACCTCCCATACAAAAAATATTTTAAAACTATCAAAATTTACTCATTTTATCTTTATGCTTTATAAGAACTAGGGGAACAGGGAAGAATGAACCCGCGCAACGCCGGGTACAGAATAATAGTGGGCTATAAAAGTAAAAATACAATATTGGAATTAGTGTCACTTTTTTAAAATTCTGTTTCAGTGTTTGTACTTGCAACACCCAGAGTACTATAGGTATTTTGCTTGAAAGTTTGTTATACTGATCCCTTACTGAGTCTATTTGCTTCTTTCAATCGTCTTTATATCTGTCAGCCCTGTTATTGAACGCAATTGAATTTGAAGAAAAGCATTATACCCTACACCACTTCGTGGACTAGGGTATTATAAGTTAGTTTTGATCCAAATGTTTGTAACACCAAGAAATAATCGAGCTAGACCCACCTTTAAGTATACCGATCGGCTTAGAATCAGCAGCTGAGTCGATTTAACGACGTCTGTCTGTCCGTCCGTCTGCTGTCCATCTAAGCTTGTTCGCTCTCTACAGGTCGCAATTGTTGTCCGATTGTCATGAAACATGGCAGAAGTTATTTTTTCTGACCAAGGACCATCGGTATTGAAAGGAAATCGGCTCAGATTTAAATATATCCCCCATACAAATGTCGCTCCCGATTTGACTTTTTCCGCCCTATAAAGCACATATAGTACCCGATTTTCTTTAAATTTGGTACAACATCTTATAATCCAACTAGAAACACCTATGTAGAATTTGGGTAAGATCGGTTCAGATTTAGATATAGCCTCCATACAAATGTCGCTCCCGATTTGACTTTTTCCGCTTTAGAAACCACATATTTTACCCGATTTTCTTTAAATTTGGCACAACACCTTATAATCCAACTAGAAACACCTATGCAGAATTTGGGTAAGATCGGTTCAGATTTAGATATAGCCCCCATACAAATGTCGCTCCCGAATTGACTTTTTCCGCTTTAGAAACAGCATATTTTACCCGATTTTCTTTAAATTTGGTACAACATCTTATAATCCAACTAGAAACACCTATGTAGAATTTGGGTAAGATCGGTTCAGATTTAGATATAGTCCCTATACAAAAGTCGCTCCCTATTTCACTGTTTTCGCTTTAGAAACCACATATTGTACCTGATTTTCATTAAAATTGGCACAACATTTTATAATCGAACTAGAAACACCTATGGTGAAAGTGGGTATCGATTTAGATATAGGCCTCATACAAATATTGCTCCCGAATGTTTATCCGATTTTGGCCAAACTTTACATATTCTATTTCACCAATTCATGGTGAAAACGGGTCACATCGTTCCAGGTTTCAATATACCCCCATACAAATGTCCTTTCCGATTTAAATTTGTTGTCGACACAAGATGCAAAAATCCTTCCCGATTTCACTTTTTTACCGAATTGAATTGTAATGAGATAGAAAGTCCGTCCGTCTTTAGAATTTCCTTACTGTTTGGGAGATGCCCATATGTCCATACTTTGGTATAACACAAATGGTACCCCATTCTGATCTATTACAGCTCTAGAAATTACATCTTACATCGTATCTTCATCAAAATTTTGCAGATCACGATATTTTTCAACTAAGAATACCTACCGTGAATGAGAAATATATAGGCCCATGTTTTGGAGGGCCAAAATGTTTTTATAGGCCTCTTTTGGTATAATTTGTATTTGTCTGTCGGATAATTGGATCAATTACCATATTAAAGGGTGATTTTTTAAGAGCTTGATAACTTTTTTTAAAAAAAAACGCATAAAACTTGCGAAATCTCATCGGTTCTTTATTTGAAACGTTAGATTGGTCCATGACATTTACTTTTTGAAGATAATTTCATTTAAATGTTGACCGCGGCTGCGTCTTAGGTGGTCCATCCGCTTAGTCCAATTTTGGCATTTCCACGTTTTTGAGTAACAGAGACCCAATTGGTGCGAACGGCGACGAATCGAAAATTGGTGGTCATCATTAACACTGGCCGATACAGCTGCGATATTTTCTTCAGTTCGCACTCTACGTAAGCGTGTTGGTGGTTTAATGTCCAACAATGTAAATTTGGTGCGAAATTTAGTCACAATAGCCCGAATAGCCGCTTCAGTGGGTCGATTAAACTGACCATAAAATGGAAGCGCGCAATGAACTTTCTTAACAGAGCACGCATTTTGATAATAAAATTCAATAATTTGCAAGCGTTGTTCGTTTGTAAGACGATTCATGATGAAATGTCAAAGCATACTGAGCATCTTTCTCTTTGACACCATGTCTGAAATCCCACGTGATCTGTCAAATACTAATGCATGAAAATCCTAACCTCAAAAAAATCACTCTTTATTAACCATATTCGTTAAATATGACTAAAATATGACTGTATAATTTATATGAACTAAAGGGTGATTTTTTAAGAGCTTGATAACTTTTTTTTAAAAAAAAACGCATAAAATTTGCAAAATCTCATCGGTTCTTTATTTGAAACGTTAGATTGGTCCATGACATTTACTTTTTGAAGATAATTTCATTTAAATGTTGACCGCGGCTGCGTCTTAGGTGGCCATCCGCTTAGTCCAATTTTGGCATTTCCACGTTTTTGAGTAACAGAGACCCAATTGGTGCGAACGGCGACGAATCGAAAATTGGTGGTCATCATTAACACTGGCCGATACAGCTGCGATATTTTCTTCAGTTCGCACTCTACGTAAGCGTGTTGGTGGTTTAATGTCCAACAATGTAAATTTGGTGCGAAATTTAGTCACAATAGCCCGAATAGCCGCTTCAGTGGGTCGATTAAACTGACCATAAAATGGAAGCGCGCAATGAACTTTCTTAACAGAGCACGCATTTTGATAATAAAATTCAATAATTTGCAAGCGTTGTTCGTTTGTAAGACGATTCATGATGAAATGTCAAAGCATACTGAGCATCTTTCTCTTTGACACCATGTCTGAAATCCCACGTGATCTGTCAAATACTAATGCATGAAAATCCTAACCTCAAAAAAATCACTCTTTACATAAAAGTGCTCCCATGAAATACCTGGGTTTAGTAATCAAAGCGAGGTACATACGCAGGGAGTGGTGTAGGGTATTATATAGTCGGCCCAGCCCGACTTTAGCCTTTCCTTACTTGTTTTAGATTAAGATATAACATTCATACAAATGTCAATACGGATTTGAATTTTTCTGCTCTAGAAATCACATAGTTAAGGTGATTTTCCCCCACCCCATTTTATTTTACCTATGCTACTTTCACTAGATCATATCGGTTAGTGTTTTGCAATACCCCACCATTTTAATTGGGTTGACAATTGAGCTTGCTTAGACAAACCAAAGGGGCTTTATGTCCAAAATCTGCTATATTTTCATTGAATTCCATCCGTCGACCGGGTTTAAAGGTATTCTCATTTGGTGTATACTACGCAAACTAAACGTTTAGATAATTTCATATCGAATATAACCCAATATTGAATGCATTTTTTTCTACTCACGGCATTTCGTGCACTAACTCTCACTCTCATCAAATTAGCGCTGGGAATCCACTATATTTTATCTTGGAACTGCCAGTTATGTTCGCCCCTTGTATGCAAATCGTGTTAATTGTGTTTGTGTGATAAGTTCAAACCGATAAGACTTTTTCAAGGTCTTAAAATTAAGGCCGGTTTGTTAAAGTTATTAACAAAAGCCTATTGTACGCAATAAATTCACTGCTTTATTGAAATTATGCGAATTCAAACAGTACCGTTCCTATTTACTTCCGACAACCACTCAACTACATACATGTCGACATTAGAGTGGATCACGAAAATTAATAAAAACATTTTTGTAGAGGAAGTTTCAGTTCTCGTAAGGGATGTGTTATTTCTCGACAAATATCGCCATTATGAAATATACATATATACAGCCATACAGACGAACATGGGTAAATAATGTTAAATTTTTCCTACGCCTAGTTACTCCATATTGGATCATGCGATGTATTCTAGGAAAATTCAATTTCAAAATTATGTATACACCTCATACTTGTGAGGTCTATACATATTTAGATTTATGTCTACCGACAAAAATATTTATATTTGGTACCGGCCCAAGTATTATATATATAAATAATTTTACTCAAATATAAAAGTACTTACCTGTAAACAAAATTAGAGCTTGGAGAACATTGTTTTTAATAAATAATGATTTGAGCATGATTCAAGCAAATTTGTAAATGATATACATATTTCAACAGACAGAAGAGTCCGCCTAGATTATATTACAGCAAATTATTATATGGATAATGTACGTCTGAGATCGATACTTTATCCAATGCTGGAAGAGGTAAATGTTCACAGAGATCAAAGTCGAATTTAATTCCAATCACAAACAAGTTTCTCTTGACGGGGTGGAGTTTGTGATGAGTTTAGATGCTACTGTTTTCTATATTCCATAACTTCTGACATCGTTAAGATATTTTGATGAGCGAATATCCGTTTGAAAGGCATTTTCTTATGCATTTATAAACATTAGTTACTTTATTAAACAATGTTTAAAAATGCACTCTAAATATTAGGTGTATTTTTAGTCGTTATTAGGGAGAAACATTTTTCCTCAGGGCCGATGTCTCCCATATGGTTATGAACGCATTTAATTTCATGATTCTAGGTATATCCGTTTTCTTGGTACCAATTTTGTCTCGTTTTGATCCTAAAGGTACGAATAACGAAGGATATCTTTATTTTTAGTGTCTACGCAGTCATAGCAACGTACACACCGAATTTCACTATTCTAACTGCAACCCTTTGAATGGTACCAAAAAAAAATCGAAAAAATCCTTTATGTTTCGCGTCTACGCAGTCAGACAAATGCATACACCGAATTTCATGATTTTGACTTCAGCTGTTGTATCCCCTTAAAAGTACAAATTTCGAAAAATATTTATATGGATGCACACACCGAATTTCATGTATCTAGCTGTTGTCATATCATTGGTACCATTTGTATCCCTTTTGTCCCATTTCACTCGCTAAATCTTTGTTGTACTTTTTGGTGATTACACGTTACTAGGGAAGGTGCGAAACAAATTTTAAGTGTATAAAAATAAGAAATTTTCAAAAAAAAAATGCTTAAATAGCCTAAATATTAGGGGTATTTTCAGTACTTGCTAATTTCAATCCCAACCGATCTGCAACCATAAGACACAGTTACGGAAAATTTCAACCTCCAAGTTCATTTCGTTCGGCCGCTATCATGCTTTCAACAGACAGACGGACATATATATATATATACTTTATATACTTTATGGGTATCGGATAAATATTTCAAAGTGTTACAAATGGAATGACAAAGTGAATATACCCCCATCCTGGAGGTGGAGGGTATACAAATCATAAAAATCATCATCGTGTGAGATCCACACGATTTGACAACTATAGAAGATTGAATTTTCCAAATAAAAAATTATTTCCACATTTTTAACCTTTATTTATCTTAAATTTTTTCTTCTCCATGAATTATGAATTTCTTCAGGATTTATGAATTCACTAGACTTTATTTTATTTATTTTGAAAATATATTGTTATGGTTTCTCTGTAACTTTCGAATCGTATAAGATACCATGAATTTCTACCGTATGTCTCGAAAGATAGATGAAGGATTAATATTTCATTTTTCGACTTTTTTGCTCTACTGTACAAAACTTATTTAGATCGCTTAAAGTGTTCTTGGTACTAATATTGTTTACATTCCTACTAATTAAATTTTACAAAAATGTTTTACAAAAATTAACAAGTAAAAACGGCTAAAAGTTCGGCCGGCCGAACTTTATATGCCCTCCACCATCGATTGCATTCCACAGAGGCAGTCGTAAAAGCGCCGTAGTATTACAGGATAATATAAATTGTTTAATATAGCCAAAACAAAACAATAAGGCAAAGCTACCAATACTTTTATATATCGAAGTAATACTTGAAGTCAATACAAAAAACAAATATTTTTATATTTATACTTTCAAAAACCTTAAATATCATAACTATTGGTAGATAGCGGGTGCTACAGTTGGTTTTATTTCCATTTTATTTTAATTACAAAAGTACATATTTTGAAAATCCGTTATCTCACGAACAAGTGCAAAATAGCTTAACTCCATGATTCAACCAATTTTTGCCGTAAAAGTGAAAGGTACGATTTTGGAAAAATCTTTTCACTTTGCGTGTCTATACAGTCAGAGGAATGTATACTGCGAATTTCATGATTCTAGCTGCTGTCATTTGGTTGGTACTAATTTTATCCCCTTTTTCCATTTTAACCCCATTTTATTTCCATTTTACTTTATTATTATTAGAATCTGTGTACTCAGTTTTTATACCCTCCAACATAGGATGGAGTGTATATTTATTATGACATTCCGTTTGCAACACCTCGATGACCCCATAAAGAGTGTATATTTTGGGTCCAAATAAAATTCTACGACGACCATGTCCGTCTGTCTATTGAAAGTACGCTAGCTTCCGAACGAAATCAACAGGGAGATTTAAATTTTTCATAAATGTGTCTAATGGTTGTAAATCGGTTGGACTTGAAAGTGTGCGAAATCGGCCCACAGGGAAAATTTTCCGTAACAAGGACTGTAGCCTGAATGCACCAAAAACTAAAAACAGTTTAAGCGGGTTAAATGGGACAATAAGGGTTTTTGTACCATTTCCCATGGTTACCATTGTATGACAGCAGCATTCGAAGTGTATATCTCTCTAAAAATGAAAAATGACGATACAAATTGTACCAACCAATACCCAGAAGTTGGAATCATGATAAAGTGATTTTAAGAAATTTGTTCTTTTAGGCGGAAAATTGGCAAATGGGTTTAAAAATGGTACCAAACAAACGCCTGCAGCTAAAAAAGTCAAATTCGGTGGGTACGCACTGATGGAAAGATCTTTCGATATTCTTACCTTCAGGCTTTAAATGGAATTAAATTTGGCACCAATCAATCGGCTGTAGTTATAATCATGAAATTCAGTATTTGGGACTTTTTTCCATGCTTTATATAAGGTTACTTTCTAAAGGGTGATTTTTTAAGAGCTTGATAACTTTTTTTAAAAAAAAAAACGCATAAAATTTGCAAAATCTCATCGGTTCTTTATTTGAAACGTTAGATTGGTCCATGACATTTACTTTTTGAAGGTAATTTCATTTAAATGTTGACCGCGGCTGCGTCTTAGGTGGTCCATCCGCTTAGTCCAATTTTGGCATTTCCACGTTTTTGAGTAACAGAGACCCAATTGGTGCGAACGGCGACGAATCGAAAATTGGTGGTCATCATTAACACTGGCCGATACAGCTGCGATATTTTCTTCAGTTCGCACTCTACGTAAGCGTGTTGGTGGTTTAATGTCCAACAATGTAAATTTGGTGCGAAATTTAGTCACAATAGCCCGAATAGCCGCTTCAGTGGGTCGATTAAACTGACCATAAAATGGAAGCGCGCAATGAACTTTCTTAACAGAGCACGCATTTTGATAATAAAATTCAATAATTTGCAAGCGTTGTTCGTTTGTAAGACGATTCATGATGAAATGTCAAAGCATACTGAGCATCTTTCTCTTTGACACCATGTCTGAAATCCCACGTGATCTGTCAAATACTAATGCATGAAAATCCTAACCTCAAAAAAATCACTCTTTATATATGTTTGTGTGCCACAAAATTTGAAATCAATTTTTGAAAGCTTTTTTCTCAACCAATTTTGCTCAAATTTTGCACACTTAATCATTTTCGATGACAATACAAGGAAATGGAAAAATTTGACCAATTGGACAAAGGGGCGTGGCACCTCCCATACGAAGTTAAAACCTATTATTGAATATTGTCAGTTCTATGACACCTAGAATGCTGAAATTTTGTGTAAGTGCATCTAGCATCAATTCGCATAGTTGTGCCAAAAATGGGCGGTATTGGAAAAGTGGGCGTGGCATCTCCCATACGAAGTTAAAACCTATTATTGAATATTGTCAGTTCTATGACACCTAGAGTGCTGAAATTTTGTGTAAGTGCATATACCATCAATGTGCATAGTTGTGCCAAAAAGGGGCGGTATTGGAAAAGTGGGCGTGGCACCTCACATACGAAGTTAAAACCTATTATTGAATATAGTCAGTTCTATGACACCTAGAGTGCTGTAATTTTGTGTAAGTGCATCTAGCATCAATGTGCATAGTTGTGCCAAAAATGGGCGGTATTGGAAAAGTGGGCGTGGCACCTCCCATACGAAGTTAAAACCTATTATTGAATATTGTCAGTTCTATGACACCTAGAGTGCTGAAATTTTGTGTAAGTGCATCTACCAACAATGTGCGTAGTTCTGCCAAAAATGGGCGGTATTGGAAAAATGGGCATGGAACCTCCCATACGAAGTTAAAACATATTATCGAATAGTGTCAGTTCTATGACACGTATAGTGCTCAAATTTTGTGTAAGTGCATCTAGCATCAATGTGCGTAGTTGCGCCTAAAATGGGCGGTAATGCAAAAGTGGGGGTGGCACCTCCCATATGAAGTTAAAACCAAAATTACACCTACTGTAATTTTGTGTAAGTGCATCTAGCATTAATGTGCGTAGTTGTGACAAAAATGGGCGGTAATGGAAATGTGGGCGTGGCACCTCCCATACGAAGTTAAAACCCATTTTCGAATATATGCCGTTCTATGACAGATAAAAAACTGAAATTTTGCAGTAATTTTTCCTTCTAAAGAGTGATTTTTTTGAGGTTAGGATTTTCATGCATTAGTATTTGACAGATCACGTGGGATTTCAGACATGGTGTCAAAGAGAAAGATGCTCAGTATGCTTTGACATTTCATCATGAATCGTCTTACAAACGAACAACGCTTGCAAATTATTGAATTTTATTATCAAAATGCGTGCTCTTTTAAGAAAGTTCATTGCGCGCTTCCATTTTATGGTCAGTTTAATCGACCCACTGAAGCGGCTATTCGGGCTATTGTGACTAAATTTCGCACCAAATTTACATTGTTGGACATTAAACCACCAACACGCTTACGTAGAGTGCGAACTGAAGAAAATATCGCAGCTGTATCTGCCAGTGTTAATGATGACCACCAATTTTCGATTCGTCGCCGTTCGCACCAATTGGGTCTCTGTTACTCAAAAACGTGGAAATGCCAAAATTGGACTAAGCGGATGGACCACCTAAGACGCAGCCGCGGTCAACATTTAAATGAAATTATCTTCAAAAAGTAAATGTCATGGACCAATCTAACGTTTCAAATAAAGAACCGATGAGATTTTGCAAATTTTATGCGTTTTTTTTTTTAAAAAAGTTATCAAGCTCTTAAAAAATCACCCTTTACAAAAGATAACTAAAAAAGAATTTCTAGGCCCAATAGAATTCTGCTTGCATAAAGCATGGATTTGAAAAAAAAAAATTTTTTTTGATTTACTAGTTTCAAATTCGAACATTTAGCGTCAAAATGGAAAATAAAACGGGTACCAAACAATTGGCAGTAGCTAAAATCGTTTTCCTATCAAAATGTTACAGACATTTATCCTGTAACAAATTTTAAAATTCAGCTACCGATTACTGGTTTTGATGCAGCTCATTTCATCTCGGTGGCTATATCAATAAGCAAAATTGCCGCATATGGAGTTCAGAGAAACCACACGTGACTACTGAGAAGATAATGCATCCACATCGAGTCACTATTTGGTGTGGATTTTTGGCTGGCGGCATCATTGGGACATTTTACTTCGAAAATGAGCAAAGAGCCGCCGTTACCGTCAACGGTAAGCGTTACCGTGCCATGCTCAACGAATTTTTGTTTCCAATTCCGATTCAAGAGATTGACATGACCACATTTAACATACTTTACGCACTGTTTTTTTTATAATCGAATAATCAGCCTAAATGTCTAAATGTAATGTCAATTGGCAGCCTCGGAGCTGTGATTTGAGCCCTTTGTATTATTTTCTTTGGAAAGCCATTAAGGATAAATGTTACACAAACCATCCAGCGACAACTGAAGCTTGAAATCAGAGCTCCCAATTGGGTTGATCGGATGAGGTACTGTCGAGCCAGTAGTGGTAGTCATATGAATGTTATTTTGTTTCATTATTAAATGACAAAGTTCAAAGTTCTTTCCAATACAACCAGAAATTGAGAAAAAATATTAAAATAGTATATTTTATGGTCGATTCTAATTTATAATTTTAAAAATTTTATTTTAAATAGTAAACAAATGTTGTAATGTGGATGAATTTATTACAATGGTTAGCATTTGAATATCCTTTCTCCCCCTAAAAGAACAAATTTCGAAAAATCTTTACTTGCTGCGCACCTACACAGTCAGTGGAATTTCAGGTAGGTAATTCACCAAATTTCTAGAGAATATTATGCAGAAATCTTCAAGAACTACATTATAGGTGTTACATAGGGATATTTTAAGTTTTTGTTGGCGATAAAATGTTGCTACTGGTCCGATTTCGTCATTTTGTTTAAATGCATTCAATAGACGTGACTGACAAGATCGTCGCTATAGAATCTTAGGAAGGTATTACTCGTAATTTTGTGAGCATATGATACTCAGAATTTGTTGATTTGGGGATTTGGATTCGATATTGAGAAGTTACTATAGAAATTAATTTTTAGTTTCTGTGAAAGAGGTATATATTTCCAACAAAAAAATATGATGTTAAGATTAGGTACATTTATTGGATCTGATCTCTTCAAAATGTGTATAATTTTTTATTGAAATATATGATCTACTTACAATAAGTAAAAACACATTTCGATCGTAAGTCCTCGATATCGAATACCGTAATTAGCCCCAAGATCTTTCTGAAATTGTTTTTTTTTTCTACAAAATATTTTCTTGCAGCGAAACCGAGCCACCCAAAGGTACATGCATATGACTAAGCACACATGCACACACAAATACGGTCATTGCGAATGGGTTCAGAGGCATACGCTAAACAAATGGCACTGTGGCACCGTTTGTGTGTATGTATGGGTGTGTATATATGTAAATGTGCTGTACAGATACTAAATACATACGCGAAGAATTCACTTGGAATGTTTATTTTATCAACATTTACACGGGGACTTGTATTTGTTCTGTTTAATGCATTTATCTTGTGCGGTCTCATCGCAAACAAACCCATATCACATGTGCAAAGGAGTATGTAGGGTATGCTTGAGATACGTGTGTGTGCGTGTTGTGATATTTGTTCGTGTGTAATTTATGAAGAATACCTAAATAAATTGAAATAAGGCTTTTGACACAAGGTCTGACTTTTTCCCAAATCAACGTAAACGGGTTGCTTTGCAGCACTCGCTCTTAAAAAATTAATTTATGAATTAGGCCAAAGTAGTCAAATTTCCCAGAATATAATGCGTTTGAAATAGTAATTTTAAATTATTTAGTCATGTTGAGTTATTATGACATCATTTTAAAAAATTTAACAAAATTATGATTGGCTGTCCTCTCCAGTTCAATTGTCTGCCATGATGGAAAGACTCCAATCCAAAATGACCATGCATAACAGTACAATTAATCAACTGCGTACAATTGGACAATCATATGCATAAGACTAGGTGGCCAATGTCAATATCCACCCAAAAATCTCCATGCGACTGGGAGACCTATGCCAGTATCCACTCAAAAATCTACCCGCTTCGTTGTGTTTCAATTTTTCAATTGCTCGCTTGCCAAAGCCTAAGCCATTCCGCAAACAGCATTGTCAAATAAACTTATAGCGCATTATTTGTTCAACGCCGCCCAGCGCTGGCTGTATAAGTAGATATTTGATATTTAATTTTCTCCATCCAAAAGCCCACGGCTTGTTTGCCTGCCTGTCTCACCATGTGCGATATCTGTAGCTGTAGCTGTGTATGTATGTAGCCGTTTCTCTTCATTGCCATAACATATCCGTTTCCGTAGTTTCATAATTGTATGCCACTAGAATAGTGGAGCTGGGAAAAAAAGACACAATTGCCAAAATTCACAAACTTTTGGCGCCTTAGCTCTCGCCCAATGACATCCATAACTATGAAATGTATATACATCATCAACAACTATTCGCAATAGACACGATACTCATATATACACACACTTGCGTACTTATACATAAATACAAATATGAGGCATTTAATTTCACTAGTCCATAGCCTATCTTAATTGTTATGACCTCCACGATATCAAGGAATGTGTACTTATTTCGTAATATCATTTGCAACACTTTTGTTAGACTTTTGAAATGAAATGAAATAAAATAAAAATAAAATAATGAGATTACATAATTTTAAATTGGAAATTTGAATTTAATTTTTGTTTGATATATCAAAGATAGAATATTTTTGAAAATAACTTTTGATAGAATTGACTTTGGATCCAGATTTTGACAGTTGTCTTTTTTTGAATGTTATTTCCTTTAAAAAGTTTTGATTCTAATTAGCATAATAGTCTTTTCGAGACAGAATTGAATTCAATCTAACCTACCACTGGAAAATAACTATCAACATTAATAATATGAACATCAAAAGACAAGAATTGACACTCAAAAAATACATTCAAATTCGTTGAAATTATGCTGAAATAAATAAGTAAAAACTGCGCTAAGTTCGGCCGGGTCGAACTTTATATACCCTCCGCCATGGATTGCATTCCATAGAGGCTGTAACATTACAAGAAAATGTAATTTTGTTAATATAGCCAAACCAAACCAAAACAAATAAAAATATTGAAAAGAATAATATCATAAATAAATATAAAATATTTATTATATCAAACAACGCTTATAAGGCGAGGTTAACAAAACGTTTATAGTATATATATCGAAATAATACATAATAGCAAAAAATACATTTAAGAAAGCAACCTTCAAAAAAGCTTAAATATTAAATATTGTTAGATATTGGGTTGTATTTCTTTCTTATTTTAATTCCAAAAGTACACATTCTTAAAATCCTAACTTCATCATTCAGCCAATTTTTGCCGTAAAGGTAAAAAAGTACGAATTTGAAAAAATCCTTTTATTTTGTTTGTTTGTGCAGTCAAATACCGAATTCCGTGATTCTAGCAGCGGCCCTTTGGTTGGTACCATTTTTGGGGGAGAAGTGGAGGTATGTTTAGGGACAATGTTGAGGAGGCAAAATTAATTGGGGTCAGTCTTACACTTCTCCCCTCTAGGGTCTTCTGTGGACCAGTTTTGGACCTTTCTTTCATAAAAAAATATAAACAAGTAAGGAAAGGCTAAAGTCGGGCGGGGCCGACTATATAATACCCTACACCACTCCCTGTGTTTTGGGTTATACCAAAGTATGGAAATATGAACATCTCCCAAACAAGTAAGAAAAGGCTAAAGACGAACGGAGCTGACTATATGATACTCCCCACTTTCTATCTCACTATAATTCAATTCGGTAAAAAGTGAAATCGGGAAGGATTTTTGAATCCTGTAAATGTATGTGTTTGACAAAAAAAGTTAAATCGGAAAGGACATTTGTATGGGGGTATATTGAAACATGGAACGATGTGACCCGCTTTGCCCATGTATGTTTATTGGTGAAATATAATTGGGGCTATATCTAAATATGAACCGATCTTACCCACTTTCATCATAGGTGTTTTTAGTTGGATTATAAGATGGTGTGCCAATTTTAAAGAAAATCGGGTACAATATGTGGTTTCTAAAGCGGGAAAAGTGAAATCGGGAGCGACATTTGTATGAGGGCTATATCTAAATCTGAACCGATCTTACCCACTTTAAGCATAAGTGTTTCTAGTTCGATTATAAGATGTTGTGCCAATTTAAAAAAAAATCGGGTACAATATGTGGTTTCTAGAGCGGAAAAAGTAAAATCGGGAACGACATTTGTATTGGGACTATATCTAAATCTGAACCGATCTTACCCACTTTCAGCATAAGTGTTTCTAGTTCGATTATAATATGTTGTGCCAATAAAAAAAAAAATCGGATACAATATGTGGTTTCTAGAGCGGAAAAAGTCAAATCGGGAACGACATTTGTATTGGGACTATATCTAAATCTGAACCGATCTTACCCACTTTCAGCATAGGTGTTTCTAGTTTCATTATAAGGTGGTAAGCCAAATTTGAAGAAAATCGGGTACAATATGTGGTTTCTAGAGCGGAAAAAAGTGAAATCGGGAGCGACATTTGTATGAGGACTATATCTAAATCTGAACCGATCTAACCCGCTTTCGTCAGAGGTATTTCTAGATAGATTATAAGGTGCTATGAAGAAAATCGGGTACTATATGTGCTTTATAGGGCGGAAAAAGTAAAATCGGGAGCGACATTTGTATGGGGGCTATATCTAAATCTGAACCGATCTTACCCAATTTTTGCATACGTGTTTCTAGTTGGATTATAAGATGTTGTGCCAAATTTAAAGAAAATCGGGTACAATATGTGGTTTCTAGAGCGGAAAAAGTCAAATCGGGAACGACATTTGTATTGGGACTATATCTAAATCTGAACCGATCTTATCCACTTTCAGCATAGGTGTTTCTAGTTTCATTATAAGGTGGTAAGCCAAATTTGAAGAAAATCGGGTACAATATGTGGTTTCTAGAGCGGAAAAAGTGAAATCGGGAGCGACATTTGTATGAGGACTATATCTAAATCTGAACCGATCTAACCCGCTTTCGTCACAGGTATTTCTAGATAGATTATAAGGTGCTATGAAGAAAATCGGGTACTATATGTACTTTATAGGGCGGAAAAAGTCAAATCGGGAGCGACATTTGTATGGTGGCTATATCTAAATCTGAACCGATTTTCTCCAAATTCAATACCAATCGTCCTTGGCCAAAAAAAGTAACCTATGCCAAATTTCATGATAATCGGACCATTTCATGATAGAGTGCGAACAAACTTAGATTGGCAGCAGACGGACGGACGGACAGACAGGCATCATTAAATCTATTCAGCTGGTGATTCTAAGCCGATCCGTATACTTAAAGGTGGGCCTAGCTCAATTATTTCTTCGTGTTACAAACATTTGGGGCGAAGCTTACTTATAATACCCTAGTCCACGAAGTGGTGTAGGGTATAAAAATAGGCAAATGTATGGGAGCCGCCTTAATTGTTGCAGACGGAGGGTAGGTGTGTTCTGAAAAAATATTGGGTCTTACATTTGACCCCACCAGCGGTCTCCTGGGGCCAGTAAAAGCGGTGGGGACAAATTTTATAAAAAAAATATTTTTTGCATGGAGCCCCCTTAACGAGTGGGGATAGAGGGTATGTGTGTTCGAAATAAATGTTGGGGAGGGAAAATTAATGGGGGTCGGTCTTATATTTAACACTTCTGGGGCGACTCCGAGGCAGTTTTGGGACTTTTCCTGTATTTTTACCACTTACCTTTGAACCTCATGAGCGCCCAATTACACTCACCCCACCACCACCATTTTTCGGCTCATGAATTTTATTCCCGAACCTCACAAAATAGGGAGTTCTAGCATATCAAAATTCAAGTAAAATTTTATGGCCAACATTCTTGTAGAACATTTCATCCCGGCCCTTCCCCCTTTTCCGGCTGTTTTTTACAATTTGTTAAAATAAAGCCAAAAAATGTCGCTGTGTTAGATATGTTCTACAAAAATATTCGCCATATCTTTATCTACAAAGTTGTTGAACATACCCTATACCTCAGATATAAAGAAAACATAGTTTTATACACCGATATGCTGCAAGAAGAGGCCAGAGTTGGTAAACTTTAATCGTCTATAAAATGAAATTACGTTGTGATCTGTCAAAACGCCGACATACGTATCTTTTTTTAGTCTCCTCTTTCAGAATTTATTGTCAGAACCCTGTAATTTTGGAAAAAGTTTGAAATTGTTGTACAATGTAATTAATTCATGTTCATATTGAATACAAATGTTATCACCAGAGAACTTTATTTTTAGTCGAAATTAAATCAGATGTTAACATAAGCGGTATTAGTAAACTGATCTGATTTCCCGTTAACTTGAATAAGCTCTGAAAACTAAACAACATTTTAAAGAATTATACATTCATATAGGGTATTATATGCAAATGCAATAAACACAATTCCCGGAAATTCCTTTCATAACTTAAATCCAAAGAAGTAAATCGAACTCAGTCACTTTTAAAGACATTTAAAATTTTATATGAATATGAATTTAAAGGCTATTCTTTTTATTTCGTTTGTGTAAGAAATATTTTGCATTATTTATTAATAAACTAAATTACATTCTTTAGTACTAAACCTTCCATTATTTGTCTTTAATGCTGTATTGAAATAAGAAGAATTTCGTAGTAGTTGAGCATAATTTTTTTTCAAGTTAGTGTTAATTTCGGTTTCAGGATATATGAGAAGAACCTTGAAAGTATTTAACCAAACTTTATATATTATTTTTAAATTTCATAAAGGTATACAGCTGTAGATAATGGATACATAAAAAAATTATCTATACAATTAGAGAATATTTTTAAAGGAAACTGGTCGCAAAGTTACTATAAATTCAAAAATATAACTGTTTCTAGTCTTCTAAGTGTGTATAACATTATGAAATATAATATTGAACTAGGTTATTTTAGGTCAAAGGAACAAATGCACTACTCAACAAAAGAATTGTTGCCAAGAACTGAAAAATTGACTCTAAAAATTAAACTAATTCACATAGAATGATGAAAAGGCCCATAAAATAAAGCGTGATTTTTAGCTATTGTCTTTTTGGCAACACTAGTTTAAACAGCTGACGCACGTTTCGTGTTTTGTTTCACTGTCAAACATCTTCAGTTTGGTCCATAATTTAACCATGAATCGTCTTACAAACGAACAACGCTTGCAAATTATTGAATTTTATTATCAAATTGCGTGATCTGTTAAGAAAGTTCAAGTTCGAAAAATTGTGTTCAGCGACGAAGCTCATTTTTGGCTCAATGGGTACGTAAATGGGCAGAATTGTCGATTTTGGAGTGAATATCAGCCATAAGCATTGCAAGAGCTACCAATGCATCCAGAAAAATTCACAGTTTGGTGCGGTTTATGGGCTGGTGGTATCATTGGACCGTACTTCTTCAAAGATGATGCGAATCGTAACGTAACTGTGAATGGTGAGCGCTACCGTAAGATGATATCCCACTTTTTTGCCCAAAATGCAAGAGCTTGACCTGCAAGACGGTGTCACATGCCACACATAACGCGCAACAATGGACTTAATGAGAGGCGAGTTCGGCGAACATTTTATTTCACGTTCGGGACCAGTCAATTGGCCGCCTAGATCTTGCGATTTAACGCCTTTAGACTATTTTTTGTGGGGCTATGTTAAAACTCATGTCTATACAGACTAGCCCGCTTCAATTGACGCATTGGAAGACAACATTGACGCATTTATTCGTGAGTTACCGGCCGAAATGTTGGAAAGAGTATGCCAAAATTGGATTAACCGGATGGACCATTTGAGGCGCAGTCAAGGTCAACATTTGCATGAAATAATCTTCAAACATTAAATTATATGGACCGTATTATCGAATCAAATAAAGATTTCATGCATTTTTCAGAATTTTATGTGTTTTTTTTTGAACAATTTTCCTATTGCTTTTAAAAATTCACCCTTTATATGTTCTCGAAGTTTTCTACCGTTTGTTTCGAAGGTTAATGATGGATCAAAATTTCAAAGGACCTTTTTTACGAAATTTTTGTTCCACGTCCTAGAACCACAAAAATTACACTGTGGAATCTTACTGTTGATTGTAACGTAACTCTATGTTCGAGAATAGTATGCTTGCCGCCGATAAGACAAACACAATCATATTCATCAAAACAATTTGGCGTTTTCGGTAAAAGTGAAAATTCAATATTTAACACTTCACAAATCAATTAAGTTTGACTACTATTTTTATTAAATACTAGCTGACCCGGCAAACGTTGTTTTGCCTTCAAATTTTTATTATATGTAAATAGCTGACTCGGCGGACTTCGTTCTACCTAGAAAAGTATTGATTTAGACATTTAATGTTTTATTGTTACGGGTACATGATAATATTTAAAATGGTCTGTAATTCATATTTATTTGAAAAACAAACAAACATAAAAATGTGAATAGTTTATTAACTATTAAATGAGTATATGCATAATTAAGAATGTTAGTGTTATTCATTATAGTGGACCCGGGGAACTTTGTTTCACAATTGTCCTACGTCATTTCATATTGCAGAAAATCTGTGGCCCATTGCAAATTATTCTTTGTTTTGAAATATTTGCTGGATTACGGTCGTGTTTTTATACACTCCACGAGAGTATTATGGCTTTGTGCATTTGTTTGTAACACCCAAAAGGAAGCGAGATAGACCCATTGTTAAGTATACCGATCGACTTAGAATCACTTTCTGAGTCGATTTAGCAATGTCCGTCTGTCCGTCTGTCTGTCCATCTATTGTTGTAATCAAATTACAGGTCACAATTATAGTCCGATCTTAACAAAAATTGGCACACGTAAGTTTTGTGGATCAAGGACGAACGCTATTTAATTTTAAGTAAATCGGTTCAGATTTGGATATAGCCCCCATACAAATGTCGCTCCCGATTTGACATTTTCCGCTCTAGAAACCACATATTGTACCCAATTTTCTTTAAATTTGGCACAACATCTTATAACCCAACTAGAAACACCGACGCAAAAATTGGATAAGATCGGTTCAGATTTAGATATAGCCCCCATACAAATGTCGCTCCTGAATTGACATTTTCCGCTCTAGAAACGACATATTGTACTCGATTTTCTTTAAATTTGACACAACATCTTACAATCCAACTAGAAACATCTATGCCGAAAGTGAGTAAGACCGGTTTAGATTTAGATATAGCCCCCATACAAATGCCGCTCCCGATTTGACTTTTGCCGCTTTAGAAACCACATATTTTACTCGATTTTCTTTAAATTTGGCACAGCAGCTTATAATCCAAGTAAAAAACCTTTGGTGTAAGTGGCTAAGATCGGTTCAGATTTAGATATAGCCCAAATACAAATGCCCAATCCCAAATGTTTAACCTATTTCGTTCCAGATTTCAATAAAACACATACATACAGGATACAAAAATCCTTCCCGTTTTCACATTTTCACCGATTAAATTGTATTCGGATTGAAAGTGGAGTGTATCATAGAGTCGGCCCCGCCCGACTTTAGCCTTTCCTTACTTGTTTTAATTGTATTTCCCCTCATTGGAGTACTCTGTGATAAACAATGTTTTTCGTTTTGTTGTCAGGTGCGAAAACGATCAAAGCGAATGGTTTTTCGATACGGGAATATGCGTCTTACAGTTGACCGTGCAAAAAACATTTATTCTCCAGATTGAGGCTACAAACACTTCTTGTGATTGGCCTTATGAGTTATCGATTGTCATGGCGAATGCGGGACGAATTGGAAATTGGATTCGCTTAAACTCAATAACATTCTCGGAATGAGAACTTCCTCACCTTTGAGCTATCCTCTTAGTATTATTTCGTAAATCACATTGCTAATGAGTTTTGTGACCGCTAAACGCGTTCCGTGGCATAATTTTGGTTGATATAGAATGCCAAGCATGATGACAACTGAACCAACCTTCAATTGTAAATTGTGCGGTGGCAATCCAAGTGATCCACATCTTGGATCTTTGCCGCTAAAATTCCTCTTTCACTCAAGCAATCGTTCGAACCAATTGGCTGATGGACGTCAGCCTTCAATGTTTTGCAAAGACGTGGCGAATACGGAACAAACCAAGAGTTGTCAACCACGAAATCATTTCCTTTCACTTTGAGTGTGATTGTTCTACCAGCATTATCAGATGATCGTCGCCGATACAGTGGATAACCACCGTGGCCAATGATGGTCTCGCCATTCAAACTTCGGGGATAACTCTTGGAACACTTGCCGTCGACCACGCACGGTGATTGTGGGTTAATGGGCCCACGTGTATGTCATGTTTGTGATTTCATTAATTTGGTCTGGTTGTATTCTTTTCGACGGCAAAACTATTTTTTGTCATTCAATTGAATACGTCCACAATCGAGTATCCCCAATGACACGATGCTTAATTATATAGTACACTAGCAAAAACCCGCTACTTCGTATACGGAAATTTTTCAAGTGGGGTGGTATTGACAATATTTTGTCTCGGTTTTCAAACTGTTTTTTTTTTTACATTTTGAAATTGCCTTAGTCTAAGGATATCACTTTCAGGGAAAATCGTTCACACAAACGCTCACAACTTTTGAAAAATCGTTTTACTTTGCGCAACTACGTATTCATCGGTATATTAACACTAACTTTTCGATTCGATTTATAGACCTTGTACAAATTAAAAAAATCCATTTATACGTCTAATTTATAGGCACAGAATGCAAACAATTTTTTACAAAAATCATATAAAGCTGTGATAATTATACCCTCACTACAGAGTAGGAGCGTATATAACATTTGGTATAGAAAAATTGTAACGCATTGAATGAGAGATTTTAAACCATAAGTACCCACGTCCATCTGGCACGCTGGTATACACGAAAACTCTGGAAGGTACTTAAAGAATTTATTCAAACTCTGCACATAGTATTTTTTCCCAGACTTATTTTAAATTCGGAGATAGGGGAAATTGATATACATCTTATTTTACCCCCACACGTATTGTCGATATTCCAAAATAAACGACCCGTGCATACGTAAAATTAAACCTAAATATTATATTTAGCAATATTTTCACATAACAGAATAAGGGCGATATTGTCACACCCTTTCCAAGAATATTGACACAAGCTTTGGTCAAAATAACTTCCAGACGTATGATCGAAATTAGTTGCAATTCGAGATTTTAAAATGTTTTTTAATCACTCTAAACCTACAAAATATTTTTGCTTTTGGCACGCCATTTGTACACACATTTTTAATAGCCTTTCCATATTCTACCTGAAAACTATGGTTAGTACCATCTTTATCCCGATTCCCTCAATTTGGTTTGTACCATTTGAACCACTTTTGATTCGCTTCCCCCTTTATAGTACACATTTGATACAATATTTATACACTCCACGAGAGTATTATGTCTTTGTGCATTTGTTTGTAACACCCAAATGGAAACGAGATAGACCCATTGTTAATTATACCGATCGTCTTAGAATCACTTTCTAAGTCGATTTAGCAATGTCCGTCTGTCTGTCCGTCCGTCCGTCCGTCCGTCCGTCCATCCGTCCATCTATTCTTGTAATCACGATACAGGGCGCAATTGTGGACAGAACGAAATGAAACTTTGCACAACGACGTTTTTCGGGATAAGGACGATCGCTATTTAATTTGAAGAAAATCGGTTCAGATTTAGATATAGCCCCCATACGAATTTCACTACCGATTTGACTCTTTTCACTCTAGATACCACATATTACAACAGATTTTCTTTAAAATTGGCAAAACGTCTTATATTGTAACTAGAAATACCTGTGGTAAAAATGTGTTAGATCGGTTCAGATTTATATATAGCTCCCATACAAATTTCTCTCCCGATTTGACTTTTTCCGCTCTAGAGACCACATAATGTATCAGATTGTCTTCAGTATTGGTAAAACATCTTATATTTCCACTAGAAACACCCATGGTGAGTATCGGTCAGATCGGTTCAGATTTATATATAGCTCCCATACAAATTTCGCTCCCGATTTGACTTTTTCCGCTCTAGAAACCACATATTGTATCAGATTGTCTTCAGATTTGGTAAAACATCTTATATTCCCACTAGAAACTCCCATGTTGAATATCGGACAGATCGGTTCAGATTTATATATAGCTCCCATACAAATTTCGCTCCCGATTTGACTTTTTCCGCTTTAGAAACCACATAATGTATCAGATTGTCTTCAGATTTGGTAAAACATCTTATATTTCCACTAGAAACACCCATGGTGAATATCGGTCAGATCGGTTCAGATTTATATATAACTCCCATACAAATTTCGCTCCCGATTTGACTTTTTCCGCTCTAGAAACCACATATTGTATCAGATTGTCTTCAGATTTGGCAAAACATCTTATATTTAAACTAAGAACATCTATGGTGAAAATAGGTCAAATCGGTTCAGATTTAGATATAGCCCCCATACAAATGTCGTTCCCGATTTGACATTTTCCTCTGTAGAAACCACATATTGTACTCGATTTTCTTTAAATTTGGCACAACATCTTATAATCTTACTAGAAACACCTATGCAAAAATTGGGTAAGATCGGTTCAGTTTTAGATATAGCCCCCATATAAATGTCGCTCCCGATTTGACTTTTTCCGCTTTAAATGCCACATATTCTAATCGATTTTCTTTAAATTAGGGACAACATCTTATAATCCAACTAGAAACACTATGCAGAAATTGGGTAAGATCGGTTCAGACTTAGATATAGCCCCCATACAAATGTCGCTCCCGATTTGACTTTTGCCGCTTTAAAAGCCACATATTATGCTCGATTTTCTTTAAATTTCGCACAACATTTTATAATCTAACTAAACAAAACTATGGTGAAAGTGGGTAAGATCGGTTCAGAATTAAATATAGCCCAATTTCAAATGTTGCTCCCATAAGTTTAACCGATTTTGGCCAAACTATACATTTTATATTTCACCTATTTCGTTCCAGATTTCAATATATCCTCCTTTCCGATACAAAATTTTTTGTCAAACACATACATTTACAGGATACAAAAAACCTTCCCGTTTTCACTTTTTCACCGAATTGAATTGTATTCGGATTGAAAGTGGAGTGTATCATAGAGTCGGCCCCGCCCGAATTTAGCCTTTCCTTACTGGTTTTGTATTGCAGTAATTATGTACATATATACCTAAATCGATACCAAGGTGGGTACCATTTTAATCGCTTTTTGTTCCAAGTTCTACTTAAAAGTATAAATATTGAAAATCGCGTCTACACTGTTAATATATACACCGAATTTCATGATTCTAGTTTCAGCCATGTTGTTGGTACCATTCGGATATAAAAAGGTACGAATTTCGATAAATCCATTAATTTTGTTTTTCTATGCATGTACAAAACGAAAAAAAAAGTACAAATTTTGCAATCGCATTCGCGTTATAATATGTAATATGTGTTCCAAATTTCAAGATTCTAGGCCCAGCCGTTTGGCCTATGCGGTGGTACCATTTTTATCCCTTTTAACCCGGCCGTTTGGTCATTGCGGTGGTACCATTTTTATCCCTTTTACCCCGGCCGTTTGGTCATTGCGGTGGTACCATTTTTATCCCTTTTACCCCGGCCTTTTTGTCATTGCGGTGGTACCATTTTTATCCCTTCTTACCACATTTTATCCCTTAAAAGTACGAATTTCGAAAAACCCCGTCTTATCACACCTCTACACTGTAAGAGAAATGTACACACCAAATTTCATGATTCTAGCTCTAGCCGTTTGGTCTGGGGAGTGATCAGTCAGTCACTCAATCACGCAACTCTTTTATATATATAGATATTGACGCGGAATTAATTGCTCAAACAATCGGCGAAACAGAAGCAAATAGTTCTATATTTTGGGGAATCATCAAATTCATTCATTGCACTGACCTTCTTGGTGGTTTCCTCACCTATGATATTAGAGTCATATTTAAATGAAAGGAAATATCGTCTGGATGTTGATAGCCATCATCTCCTTGCCAAAACATCAGTGGGTATTGCAATGCATCGTATGAACGATGTGTGATTACCGATTTTCGCCAACAATCACATCTGCAACCTTGTCTATTGCAGGAGCGATAAGGTGGCTTTCGTGTGTTCCAGTAGGTTGTTTATCCGCTCTGATCAAGAGTTTATAGTCACCACTTGGCATGTGATTCAACGCAGTTTTGAATAACCGAATCAATGCATGATGTTCATGAATTAGCTGCTGCAGTTCTCGAAGAATTCATCTTTTCATTGTCATATTGATTGTTTGGTGCTGATTGAGTTTATTTTCCGAATTGCCCATGCGGTAGCAATTATTCAATACGATGGAGAATTTGGCCTTGGATCTGTGGATTCAATGATTTTTGAGCACGAAAAGGAAATGATGGATTACTTTAGTACTTTGAATGTCGGATTGAATCCGCGTTCGTCAATAATATCTGCTCCAAATGAAGTCATTTGAAAGTATCTGTTATATTTCAGAGTATTCGATAGTAGATGAAATGATTCTGGTCTTTCACCATGAAGCAAAGAATGCAATGGCTTTGGTGGTAATTTAACCTTGCCACCGGGACAGCACAATCCAGGCAATTCTCCAGAGAACTTTAAACATAAATAAAAGTATAGAATTTTTATTTCAAATTTTTGTATTATGGTCTACTCAACATCTTCTTTCAATTATAGCAACGCTATTATATTCCAATCAAAAGGTCTTAATTTGTCGGTCAATGTTATCATTAACTGGTTTATAAATATTTATTTTTCCGGTATCCATTATGCTGCCATTTCATCAAGCATATCTACGTATTAGATTTTACGTAATGTTGAATCAAACAAAAATATTTGTTCAATGACCAATGGCTTATCTTTTTGAAATTTTCTAAGCTCTATTTGTTGGTTAAATTTTTAATATATTTCCAAAGGCATTTAAAGATGCCGCAACCGTTTCGTAAGCATCTCCGAATGATTAGTTTTAATAATCGCAAACTTCCTTAGCAATTTTTACTCGTACTACACTTGCTTCCTCCGATGAACGATTTACAATTTTCTTATCTGCTACTCAATTGTTTGAGTCTAGTTGTACTAAGACTCCGAAACCTTGTTCTCTCAAATATTTTATCAATATGATGTCACGTTTAGAAAAAGAAATATGCAAAGCATCATTGACAAATTTTGTTTTTTTTTTCATATTTTCATTTGAAGTACAATATTATGTGTGCACCATCCTAAGACTCCCCAAATATTGGAATATTTTCCACTTTATTGAGGAAAAATAAATAAAACGGAATTGGGGAAATGTACAGAATCGCCAAACATAGAAATCGTTCTTTTACTTCCAAAAAACAAAAAAGTTATGAAACCGATTCGGTCCAATTGTATCAAATTATATATTATATTAATTAATTATATAAGGGAAAACATTTACAGCTCAATTTTATTCTGAAATCCATTATTCTAAATAACGTGCGTATCTATGAATCGATTATTGTGTATCAAGCAAATTAATTTGTTTGTTGTATTACTCGTAATTACGTAGCGTAAAGTAAACTTATCGAGTATTTCGAGTTAAATTGTTCCATCTGCCATAGATGCCGCAACTATTTACTATTTTCGTGCAATTCAAGTTCTTGTGTATTTTTAAAATATATTACATTGAGTTTATATTAATTAAATATGAGAAAAAAAGGTACTCTTTGAAGTGAAATTACGCATAAATTGAATTAAATGATTGAAGTTTTAAATAATTTTTAATTAGAATTCTGAATTCTATATTAATATAGGAAGTCAATTTTCATATTTCCCATATATGGAGGACATGTACGATTTATGCAAAAGAGTAGCATTCCACACTATAGCTATAGATCATTTGAACACATGGAATTTCTCATATATACGAACATGCAAATGCATGTGGACGAACTGTTTGCTTAAAATTCATATAAAATTTCACATATCATTTCAAAGTGGAAATACTCGCCATCACCATTGTCATCATCATCACCATTCGAAACATAATCTGGTCGGCATTCATATATACTACATACATGCTTAAACATTAGGATGTCCCATAAACTCTGTCTCTGAATCTGGTTCATCAAACAGAACTCCAACGACGGACATTTTCCTTTGGTGTAATTATTATTATATTATTTCCAGTTTCAATAATATACCAGTGTATCTGATGAATTCAGTAGACGTAATAAAAAAAAAGGAGGGGAAATTGAAAGTACTCCGAGACCTGGGGAACTCTTTTCATGATTATTAAAATATTGTTGCAAATATAATTGATATTTTAAATATAAGAATATAAAAATGAAATTTGAGGTATATTCAAAAGATATTGTTCTCTTTAATTTAATTTGCACAAAAACGGTGAAAATTCATGGAAGGGGACATGTCCTTTGCAACTTCGATGTCATTTTAAGTAAAAAATATGGTTTCTAGAATGAAAAAGTCAAATCTGGTGTAAACTTTGTGTTGGAACTATATATAAATCTGAACCGATCTAACCCATATTCACCATGTGGAAATATAAGATATTTTGCCAAATTTGAAGAAGATCTGTTCAAATATGAGATTACTAGAGCGGAAAAAGTCAAATAATGAGCGAAAATTGTATGGGAGCTATATATAAATCTGAACCGATCTAACTCATATTCACCACAGGTGTTTCTATTTGAATAAAAAGACGTTTTGTCAATTTTGAAGAAAATCTGTTGCAATAGGTGGTATATAGAGTGAAAATAGTCAAATCGAGAGTGATATTCGTATCTAAATCTGAACCGATTTTCTTCAAATTAAATAGCCTTCGTCCTTATCCCGAAAAATATATATATTCTTGGTTGCACAGTGGTTTAGTATCAAAATCCATCGGCCAAAATTCAATAACTTTTGTTCAAAACATTTTTGAGTTCCGTAAAAAATCAAAATTAGTATTATTTTGAGATATTAACATTAAAAATCATTAACATTTTTAACATTAACATTTCTTATTTGTCGATTTCAAAGAAAATTAAAAATTTTATTTTTTGTTTTTATGTTTTTTAGCATATTTTTACTCATTTGTTCATAATGCGAAGAACAATTTTAATTTTTTTGCATTACAGATTTTCACGTTTTTCAGATTTTCAAAATTGAAAAAACGTAATATTTTTAATTTGTCGAACTGTTTCTCACACATTTTTAAATTTTTTTGAAATTGTGGTTTCTTAGCTTTATTGTTTTCCCAATATAGTTTGTTTGTAATAAATATTTTAAAAAATATCATTTTTGAACAAATTTCTGAGTTTGATCCAACACCACTTTTTTCCTTCAAAAGCCTTTAACGAAATGTATACAAATTTGGAAAGGTTGAAGGGTTCCCCGTTTTTTTTTTCAGGGAAACTTGTACCCGCCCGAAAAGTGCAAAAAGTCCGATTTTTTAGTTCCAAAATGCAACTTCCTCATTTTTCTCCCACTAGATGTTAGTGGTAGAAAATGTTAGTACGCAGTTAAAAATATGAGTAAATTTTCGATTATTGTCATGCTAATTTTTACAACAATCGGAGTTCATTTGCCGATATTATGCACAAAAAACTATAATAACACTTGATTTAGCATTATTATTTTGGGCAAATGATCTCCGATTGTTATAAAGTTTAGCATGAAGATAAATGAAATTTACTTATCTTTTTATCTACGTAACTATTTTTCAGTAACTAACAAATTGGATTTGTAACTAACAAATTTGATTTTTTGCACTATATCTCATCTAGAACGCTCTATTTTGTGATGTTCGGAAAAGAAATTCATGAGCCAAAAAATGGTGTGGTGGGGTAAGTGTAGGACGGTGTTCGTCGGGGTCAAAGTGAGGGAAATGGAGTAAAATTATACAAAAAGCACTGCGGAGTCATCCCCAGTGGAGTAAATTGAAAGACCGACTATCATTAATTTTCCCTCCCCAACATTTTTTTCGTACACACATACGACACTACCGAAAGAGCCGTTGAATATAGTAATGTGGTGTGCCGGACCATTTGGTACATTTAACTCCTCTAGAGTAATGCGACCAAATTTTATACAGATTTTGCTTAAAAATTAATGGGGGTCAGTCTTACAGTTCTCCCCTCTAGGGTCTACTGCGTGACAGTTTTGGGCTTTTTTTCACAAAAAATATAAAAACAAGTAAGGAAAAGCTAAAGTCGGGCGGGGCCGACTGTATGATACACTCCACTTTCCAACCGAATACAGTCCAACTCGGTAAAAAAGTGAAAACGGGAAGAATTTTTGTATGTTTCCCAATACGACCCCTTTCGATTTGTCAAATCGATAAGAATATTTGTATCGGGGCTATATCCAAACATGGAAAAATGTGACTAACTTTCACAATAAGTTCTTCCAGTTCAAATATAAGGTGTTATGCTCACTTTGAAGAAATTCGCTGAAAATTCGTGGTTTCTGGGGCGGAAACAGTTAAATCGGGAGCGAAATTTGTATGGGAGCTATATATAAATTTGAACCGATCTAACACATTTTTACCGCAGGTGTTTCTATTTGAAATATAAGATGTTTCGCCAATTTTGAAGAAAATCTCTTGTAATATATGGTATCTAGAGTGAAAATACTAAAATCGGGAGTGAAATTCGAATGGGAGCTATAGGTAAATCTGAACCGATCTGACCCATTTTCACTATGGCTGTTTCTAGGACAAATATAATATATTTCGCCTAATTTGAAGAGGATCTGTTACAATATGTGGTTTCTAGAGCGAAAAAAGTCAAATCGGGAGCGAAATTTGTATGGGAGCTATATATAAATCTGAACCGATCTGCCCCATTTTTACCACAGGTGTATCTAGTTGAAATATAAGATGTTTTGCCAAATTCGAAGACAATCTGATGCAATATGTGGTTTCTAGAGCGGAAAAAGTCAAATCGGGAGCGAAATTTGTATGGAAGCTATATATAAATCTAACCGATCTGCCCCATTTTTACCACAGGTGTTTCTAGTTGAAATATAAGATGTTTTGCCAATCTGATACAATATGTGGTCCACTCAATTAGAGGAATGTACACACCGAATTTCATGTTTCCAACTGTTGTCTTTTTATAGATACCATTTTTATCCCTTTTTGTCCCATTTTACCCCCTACAATAAAAATCGCTTTATTGTGCACGTTTTTGATATAAAGAAATATAACCTTCAAAAAAATAATTATGAAATAATCTAAATATTAGGAACATTTTCAGTCCTTGTGATGGAGAAACTGTTTCCTGTTTTACCGAGTTCGCCCTTTTGCAATCCCAAACGATCTCCAACTATAAGACGCGTTTGTGCAAAATTTGAACGTCATAGCTGCTTTCGTTTAGATGCTAGTGTGCTTTCAACAGACGGACGGACGGACATGTCT